>JAGFNK010000151.1:0-109413 GCA_025769875.1 Russula earlei | reverse complement strand
CCAAAGGCTTACAAGACTGGAACCTTGAAGATGGACTAATACTATTCAAAGGAAAAGTCTATATCCCAAACAACGACACCCTAAGAAAGAAAATTCTAAAACTACACCACGACTCCCTTGCCACTGGGCATCCTGGCCAATGGAAAACTTATGAACTAATCAGCCGAAACTATTGGTGGCCAGGAATGCTGAACTTACGTCAAAAGTTATGTAGATGGTTGTGCAATTTGCCAAAGTACCAAGAACCGTCCAAAGACAGAAACACCCCTTGTACCGATTACACCAGCTGGAGAAGTATGGAAAAGCATTACTATGGACTTTATCACAGACCTACCGATTTCACAAGGCTTCGACAGCCTCCTAGTCGTGGTAGATCGATTCAGTAAAGCAATAATCATTACCCCTTGCCACAAGACAATCACAGCAGACGAAACAGCGACACTAATCATGAACAACGTCTGGAGAAGAATAGGGCTCCCAACACAAATAATATCGGACAGAGGCCCTCAGTTCGCAGCAAAAGTCACTCAAGAACTATGGAAGAAGTTAAATGTCAAAGTATCATTAAGCACAGCATATCACCCACAGACAGATGGAGAAACAGAACGAGTTAACCAAGAACTAGAACAATACCTACGAATATTTTGCAACCATCAAGCAGACAATTGGGCAGAACTAGTTCCCTTTATGGAGTTCGCACATAATGCCAGACAACACAGTGCTACGAACAAACCCCCGTTTGAAGTCTGGTATGGCTTTAACCCAACATTTGCTCCGCCCCTTGCCTTTACATCAAAGTTCCCTTCGATCCAAGAAAGACTATCAAGATTAAACCAACTCAGAGAAGAAGTAGCTGCCTCCCTGAACCGAGCAACAGAAATCATGAAGCAATCAGGACCTCAATCCTCCACATTTCGTTTTAAAGAAGGGGATCAAGTATGGCTGGAAGCCACGAATCTACGAACCACTCACCCAAAAGCAAAACTAGCCCCTCGACGCTATGGGCCATTCAAAGTCACCACTGCCTATCCAGTAAACGTTCGCCTCGAGCTACCAAAGTCTTGGAAGATACACCCAGTTTTTCACCACTCCCTGATTAAACCTTACAAAGAAACCATTGCCCATGGTCCTAACTTTTCAAACCCGCCACCAATATTAGTCGAAGGTGAAGAACAATATGAAGTAGAACAGATCCTAAACTCTCGGCTCTCCCCAAACCGCAAAGGAATCCAATACCTAGTTAAATGGAAAGGGTATACGGTTGCAGAAAATACTTGGGAGCCAGCATCTAACCTATCAAGAGCGCAATCACTTGTTAAAGACTTCCATCGGAAATATCCAAAGGCGCTTAGAACAATTCCCACCAGGAGTAACCCCTAAACCAACAACTCTCATCATGACCTCTGTCGATGACTACCTTTATCCTTGTTACCAACGAACTTTTCAGAGAACTCCTGCGACCACATGCACCCAATCGACCACAGCCATCCCCAAAGCAAATCATAGAACAAGGGAGAACTCCCCACGAACGAACAGACTTCGACTTTTCATATGCAAACTACTCCACCTTCCAAAGAAACGAATCCCTACTGTTGCAGGAGCAACAAGTCTATAAAGAGGGGATGAATGTTACGAACCAAGGCCAAGTCCTGGCCGAAGATTGTCCTATTTTACTCAAGAAGAACCTCTCTCACTTTGCATTGCCAACTCCCTTCCATTTTCTGGGCTATCCCCCCTGCGGTACAAGATATTGCTATTGCAAAGGCACTATAACACGACCAGGCACCAGTTTCCTAATCGGGTAATCATCGCGTGGCAGCCACATGGCCACTCAGCCACCATGGACCCGAAACAGCGGCACAAACTCTTAGAAACTGTTGCATAAATCATCTGACGTCATCAAGGCTCCAATGACATCATGGCTGACTGAGCGACTCCACAGTGACCTCATAGGCTCACTAAGCGCTCCACAGTGACATCATAATGATGTCATCGCTCCACAATGATCAGTAATGCGCTCAGTAAGCCTGAAAGTTGACACAAGCAAGTTTATGCCTCTGTAGTCCTATTGGATGGTACCAAAGAGTCTAGAATAGTCCCAGTGCTTTGTAATCGACCCTGTATACTGTATATAAGCCCCAATGAAGCATGGCAGTCGTCAGACTGTCCATTTGTGATACTCTCATCTTCCTGGGTACTCCCCTGCGACCGCTCAGTCTAAAGATTCCCCTCGCTTCCAAGGTACTCTTCAACGACCGCCTTGTTTAAAGTCCCCTCGCTACACTGGCCTCCAGCCTTCGCCTTTGTCTCTTGCAACACCTACCAGTCCCCATCTGGTACCTCCTCGTCGTTTGGCTCGTCCTCTTGTTCAACGCCGCCTTCGCCGCGTATCCATCTGTTCCGACCTTTGCCCACCTGCTCCTGAGTCCACTACGGATCAGCAGTACGTGTCTTGACACTATATGGACAACATACTCATCTCAACAAAAAAAGATGACCCCAATCATGAACAATATGTCCACTGAATACTAGACAAATTAAGGAAACACTGATCTATATCTTCAAACCATAGAAATGCCAATTTGAACAAGATATGGTTGAATTTCCTTGGAGTAGTTTTAAAAGGAAACACCATACAAATGGACCCCAAAAAGGTAGAAAGTGTACACAATTGGCCAAACCCCAAAAATTCCTACAGACATTTGAGCATTCTTGGGGTTCACTGGTTTCTATTGATACTTCATACCAGGATACTCCAACATAGCAAGACCCCTATTAGATCTTACCAAAAAGGTGGCAATATGGAACTGGACAACTAAACAACAACAACTGTTCAAAGAACTAAAACAACTCACCACAGAAAAACCAGTTCTAACCCAACCCAATTATACAAAACCATTCTTTTTAGAAACAGATGCATCAGCATATGGTGTAGGAGCCATACTCTCACAAGAGGGAGAAATCAACCCCATAAAACCCTCAAAACCATGATGACTGTTACAACATTTTCCTTTTATGCTTACTTCTCACCTTTGCTATGGACTGCTTCCTTTGTACATCCCTTTACTTACTGGTCTTGTGATCTCTTATGTCTTGTGATCTCTTCTGTGTTATCATGTGATCCATACATGTCCAGGTAACACTGGATTGCTGTTACTTTCCTTTGTTTGGTTCTCTTTCCTTTTATACTTACTTCTCAGTTTTGACTGTGCAATGCTGCGCACCTACTGTGCACCACAGTCACTTGGTTCTGACTCATTTGTGGCCTCATTTCAATGACTCCTAGTTATTATGACTCCTACTATACTAGTAGTGTCATGAACCATTCTCCGGAGAGGGCCCTTGAAGGACCCTTCCTTATAGGAGGAAACCCAGCCTCTATGGTGTCACCCTGTTCACACGAGCAAAAGGGGTGAGTAGAGGTGTCCACAATATCACGTGCGCATTGTTGTGCGAGCGATTCTTGGCACAATCGACATACAGCAAGCCCCACTTAAAGGCAACCCTTCTAGCAACAAAAGACAGTATTAGGGCCTTCCTAAGGACCCTTTGGAACGACCCTAGGGGCTCTACAATAGGCACTAACCTAGTATCAATAGCCCTACAACGCGTTATTAGACCAACTCTAATAACTATACAATGAACTATAAGGCAATACTAAGGACCCTAATAGAAGTATTAGGGTCGACTCTAAAGACCCTAATAGAACTATATAAGGGCCTTATAAGATAACACTACTCCTTAACTGAACTACAAGTCCTCAAATGACTGGCCCTAAACTAACTAACAGGAAATGAATCAGGTGCTCACACGTGCACTAAAACAGTGAACACGTGGACAATGGAAGCTCTTACTCATCAGGAGAAGCCTTCTTACTCAGCAGCTTACCGAGCATGACTGAGCATGCTCAGTAAGCGTCCTCCAACTTCTTACTCATCACTCTATTGTGCTTGATAACAAGGTTATGACTTGTTCCCTATTTAGCAGTTCTCTTGTAGTATATAAGCGCTCAATAAAGTAGTGGACAGTCCTCAGACAGTCCATTTGTTTACAGCACTCTCCATCCCTGGGATACTCCTTTAAGGACCGTCCCCTTGTGACTATCCTGGCCTCTCCTCTGCGTGACTGCTCGACTCTCACAGTAACAGTACCTCTTTGGTATCTGTTACTACTCTGGACTCTACTTCTTGCCCACGCCATCTTGGACATTTATTGACTCATCTTCGAGCTTATCCCTCGCTCTTGAACTGGATAGTTCAACAGTGAGTCTTGATAAGTAGCACAGTCAAAGTGCAGCTACTGCTGTGCTTCTCCTGTATATATAAGCTCAGTACTTTGTGACCAAAGCCCTAAGCTTGGTCCTTGTAGAATCCAACCTACTCTTGTCCAAACATATTTGCCTGCAACCCACTCCACTCCTAATCCTCAAACCACATCCACCTCTCCATTTCATCAACTCTTCACACACACACACCATCTACCACCTATTCTTCGTCTCTCCCTTCCTCCCCTAAGAGTCTCTCTTCACTCTACTGAGAAGAGCTCTCCTCCTTCAAGACATACCTTCTTCTCTCTGCATGTTCAAGGTCTATGATGGACTTGAATGCATATAGCTAGTGGAGCCAGCCCTAGTCTATCTCACTACAAACTTACCCTAGCTTCTCAATGGACCGAAGTCATACTAGGAAGGGTCTATTGGCCATAACCTGTTTAGCATAAAACACTTTGACTACTGCAGGGATCCTTACTCTTTTATTATGGGAAATCAGCCCGTTCACCAGAACACACTTCTCCTATCAACTCAACTTCAGGCTTGAGAACTGACATGGCTTGTTACCATGACAATGACACCTGATCGCTTACTATTCATTCACCTTCTCTCCCATGGAATGAAACTACAACATTTTTGAAAGAGAATTACTTGCTGTACATAAAGCACTGTTACATTGGAGACCCCATTTGGCCAGCACAAACCACCCTATCATGCTACTTACTGACTCACACCAACCTAACTTACTGGAAGAACCCAAGAAAAATAAATAGAAGGGTAGCAAGATGGTTTACTGACCTACAAGACTATTGGCTAAAAATACAACACATCCCTGGAAAAACACACTCAGCAGCTGACCTATTATCTCAACCACCTGACGCAGATAAAGGGGGACAAGATAACCAAGACATCACAGTTCTACCACCAACATTATTTGTCTGCACCCTTCTCATTGGCTCCACCTAGGGACATGTTGAACAAGCTCAGAAACACCATCAAAAATTATGTCATGGATGGGCCAGAACATTCTGAATTTCAAAAGATAAAGAAGGATGTAGCAAATACTCAGTCTTATTGTAGAAGACTATATTAAAGAGTGTTCTAACCTGTAGCAAATGCTAAAGGAGTAATTAGTTACGTGTGCAAAGTAAATGAGTGTGTGACTGACTTCAGTCTTATTGTAGAAGACTGAGGGATGAGAAAATTCCATAAAACAAACTATATACATTTCCACTTGTTTGTCACGCGCCACGTGAGCACATGACTGACTTGTCACACTGTGGCTGGCCACAACTCCAACAAAGGAATGTAGAAGATGCAAGGCAAGCTGGTAGTACCCCCTGAATTACACCTAAAACAATGGATCCTACAAGAATTCCATGACCACCCAACTGCAGGACATCCTGGAAGAGATGAAACTTTCCACAAAGTCACTCAAACATACTGGTGGCCATCTATGAATGCATGGATTAAAGACTATGTGATGGGATGTGATATCTGCCAACAAAAATAGAACTCCATTATATTGCATCCCTACCAACCAAGAAACTCTCCCATTCCAACAAATAGCTATGGACCTCATCACTCAGTTGCCTAAGAGCAAGGGGTTCAATGCTATACTCACCATAGTTGACCACAGAGCAACAAGGGCTGCCATCTTCCTACCATGCAACACTTCCATAACAGGCCCCCAAATTGCACAATTATATTTAGAACACATTTATCTATGGTATGGAATTCTACCAAGGTAATATCCAATCAAGATCTCTGTTTTACTTCCCACTTTGGCAAAGCACTGTGTGCCAGACTAGGGCTACAACAGAACCTGTCAACAGCCTTTCACCCCCAAACCAATGGACTTTCAGAAAGGAATAATCAATGGATAGAACAATATCTATGGCTAGTCACCCATGACCAAACTGATTGGAGTCAGTAGCTTCCAATAGCCACAGTGGTACACAATGCACAAATAAACTCCACTATCAAGATGACTCCATCAGAAGCCTTGTTGGGATATACACCTGCAAATTCCCCAGCCTTCTCCATCCCCACTAACAATGACTTTGTGGAAACTTGAATGGAAACCTTGGAAAAGAAAAGAATCCAAGCCATTGCTGCCATCAATCAAGTAGCACAAAACCACCCTACTCCCACATTAGGATTCAAGGAGGGACAGAAAGTTTGGCTTGAAGCCAAGAACCTTTCACTACCTTACATATCAACAAACTTGGCCCCTTGATGTCATGGACCCTTTCTCATCATTAAGAAGATCTCACCAGTAGCCTATCAACCCCCTCTCCCTGCCACCTGGGAAATACATGACGTATTCCATGCATCATTACTCCACCGCTATCAAGAATCAGCCACACAGGGACCTAACTCATTACAGCTGTCACCACATGTTAGGATTCTTGTGTCTCCTCGTTCTCATCTGCTTACCTATGCTCTGGTGACTCATTTCCGTTTACTCATATGTGTTTACTCATCCGGCTTAGTGATCGCTTATTGATCTGCTTACTGATTGGTTGGTAATGGCTTACTCACTACTTAATGGTTGATGACAGATACTAGGAAGGAATGACTCACATGTGAGTCATTTCTTACATTCTCGAATTGCGCTTTATGTATTTGGATACTACTGGTTCTCAGCTATGTGCACCCCAAGTTTTGTACGAATCAGATCAGTAGTTGTGGAGATATCATATAAATAGTCTGTGATACTGTGAAGTTGAGCCTTACGCTCAACTTACTCTTTCATAACAAGAATCATTCATCTTGTTAAAACTCTCTACACATTCACTTGAAGAACTCCAAGTGGAAGAGGCCCCTCTCTTCTCTTACATCTATTCTTCCTGAGATAATATCAAAGGGATCGAAGTCTAGTGCTTGAACTAAATCAAGCAACTCTTCCACTAAGAGTCAGCGATAAGATCAATCCAATCTTAACACCACATTTGATGGAGGTGCAAAGTGTGGAAGAGATAGAAGCAATCCTCAATCACAGAAGATGGGGCAAACAATGGTGACTTCAATATTTGGTTGGATGGAAGAACCGACCCCATCATGACACAATGTGGATACTGGGGGAGGATATACACCTGTATCCTTTTCTAAAGAACTATCACTGATCCCAGAGGCCAACCTTACCTATAAAAATACACTTTAACAACATACAATCCCTCACTCCCCCATGTCTCAACAAGTGTCAATCATCATTCCTGAGTTCCCATCCTTGGAAGGACCCATCTCTCCCAATACTGTTGCCAACATCCTGGCAATCTATGATAACATCCCTTCTGAGGTTCTTCAAAACATTATCACCACCCTCCTCAAGACCTTGAAAAGAGGGACCAACTGCAGCAGGCTTGACTCATCAATCTCAAAGGGTATGCTGCAGTCATCAAACAACAGGAGAAACACATCATGGCCCTGGATGACCTTTTGGCCCAGGCTCAAACCACCATTGTTACTAATGAGCAACACCTCATCAAGGCCCCTAAGGGTTACCTCCCAAACCTTGGAAGGGCTCCCAACTTTTGGCTTCCTGCTAAGGATGGCAAGTTCACCCTCACCTACTTTGTTCATTGATTGGATGCCTCCCCCACTAAGGTCATTGGTTTGGCTGGAGAAACTTTGGGGGGGGGTCGAACATGCCATGGAGATCTACACCTCCCCCACTAACAACTGAGACCTCACCCTTGAAACCCTTCCCACTGTCAAGACTCACTGTTGAACTATCCAGTTCAAGAGCAAGGGGTAAGCTCAAAGATGAGTCGATAGATGTCCAAGATGGCATGGGCAAGTAGAGTCCAAAGCAGTAGCAAATCCCAAAGAGGTATAGTTACTGGCAGAGTCAAGCAGGTACACAGGGAAGAGGCCAGAATGGTCACAAGGGGACGGTCCTTAAAGGAGTATCCCAGGGATAGAGAGTGCCGTAAACAAATGGACAGTCTGAAGACTGTCCGTTACTTTATTAAGTGCTTATATACTACAAGAGAACTGCTAAATAGGGAACAAGTCATAACCCTGTTATCAAGCACAATAGATGGATGAGTAAGAAGTCGGAGTACACTTACTGAGCATGCTCAGTTATGCTCAGTAAGCTGCTGAGTAAGAGGGCTTCTAATGATGAGTAAGAGCCCCTATTGTCCACCATGTTCACTGCTTTGGTACACGTGCAAAGCACCTGATTCATTTGCTGTTAGTTAATTTAGGGCCAGTCATTTGAGGACTTGTAGTTTGGTTCAAGGAATAGAGTTGTCTATAAGGCCCTTTATATAGTTCTATTAGGGTCCTTAGAGTCGGCCCTAATACTTCTATTAAGGTCCTTAGTATTGTGTTAGCGCCTATTGTAGGGCACTTAGAGTCATCCTAAAGGGTCCTTAGGGAGGCTATAATACTGTCCTTTATTGCCCTTTTGTCCATGTGAACAGGGTGACACCATAGGGACTGGGTTTCCTCTCATAAGGAAGGGTCCTTCAAGGGCCCTCTCTAGAGAATGGTTCATGACACCCACCTGGCTTACATGCCAGCTCAGTGCTCACTCCCCCACCTTCCAGTACCTCTATGATGCAGCCCAAAAGGAGCTCAACTGGGGAGTTGCTGCCGATGTGTATCAGTATCATGACCTCAACACTCAGTTCCAAGACCTCCATATCCAAAGTGAGGCCATCAATGCCAAAATTTGGGTCATCAGAGATGCCCAATTGCAATGCTGCTACCATCTTGAGGCAGCCCAACTCCCCATTCACCTTGCCCATCTCCAATGTCATGAAGGCCTGGAGTCTGTTTCCATACCTTCCCTAAACCAACTCCTAATGGGTGGTGTCAGGCTGGCCAAGGACATCAAGTCTTATTGGAGGGTGATGATACCACAGGCTATAATGGGAAGAAGACTAACAAAGGCAAAGGCCAAATGTGGTAAATTTTTGAATCATCTCAACATGTGTAGTAGCTACTTGTCTTTTCCTCTTGCATGTCAAAGCTAGGTATATAAGGCATACCATGGCTTCACTAGGAAGCCAAGTTGAATCTCTTGTCTAGCTATCTGACAATCAATTCTGTTCCTCTTGCAACTGCCTGACTACCAGTTACTTCCTTCATTGTAAACTCAATGGATCTACTGTTTATTGCCTTAATCATATGGTGGTGACATAGATGGTGTGGAGACATCAGTATCATCATTTTCTTCATCCTCTGAATCCACATCACAAAGAAGGCCATTGGGTTTCTGCTTTTTCACAGTAGGGGTAGTGGAACACATCATAGATAGGGTAGTCTGAAGTTGTTCATAATGTTCCTTAAACTGTGATATGCATAAGGTCATGCAGCATCAACATTGTAGCATATTGTGATGTACTGTATGCTGGCCAAGGTTAGGACTTCCTCCTGGAGTTCCAAGTCCCAGTGATTCCTGAAGTGATTCATTTTTTGCTCAGGATGTAACACTGATAAAGCTTTTAGAGGGGAAGAAACATAAAGTAACTGGAAATGAACACATCACCAGGATATGAGCATTGGAATCTGTTGTCTTCTGATAATAATCATTCAGCTTTACTGTTGCAGTGTTGAGTGCAGGCTTGAGTGTGTGATACTTGAATCTTTCTGCTCAACTGGACCAAGCAGCATAGAGTGTTTTGATCGCAGGGATCACATGGAAGAGGGTGAGGGTTTGAACAGATGAGAATGCTTGCTGCACTTTGTTGGCATGCTGCAGGACATGTTAGTTGATATAATCTAGCAAAAATATAAAGTATGTCAAGACATGTACTGCTGATCACTATGGACTCAGGAGCAGGTGGGCAAGGGTCAGAACAGATGATAGGTGTTGAGTAACATGTTGAACAAGAGGACAAGCCAAATGACAATAAGGTACCAGATGGGGACTGGTAGGTGTTGCTGGAGGCAAAGGCAAACATTGGAGGCCAGAGCAACAAAGAGACTTTAAACAAGGTGGTCATAGAAGAGTAGCTTGGAAGCGAGGGGAGTCTTTAGACGAAGTGGTTGTGAGGAGTACCCTAGAGGATGAGAGTATCACAAATGGACAGTCTGATGACTGCCATGCTACATTGAGGCTTATGGACATGTTACAATGCTGAGTATGAACTATTGAAACTATCTCAGACTCTTTGGACCACTCCAATTGGATTCAAGGGGCATGAACCTGTTATGTCAGACCTATAGATGACTCAGGACAATTGGGGACTTTGTGGAGTGATGACATCATGATGATATCATTGTGGAGCATATGAGGTCATAGTGGAGTTGCTCAGTCAGCCATGATGTCAGTGGAGCCCTATGACATCATATAGGTCATTCTAGGAGGTCTAGAAGTCCTTCCAGTATTTTGGTACTTAGTGGCTGAGTGGCCATGTGGCTAGCACAGGTGGGTTACCCAAATAGGGAGGAGGGTGTCTGAGCAAGCCACAGAGACTTGCAGGATGATTTGGCTTGTGCTCTATGCTTGTAGAAGGGAGTGGTTGTTGGAAGTAGAAGCAGATGGATGATGTAAAGTGAAAACAGCTACTGTGAGCAAAATAGAATGATGTATGGCCAGGTCTTGGCCTTGATTCACAACAAAGAAACTCACACTGAGGAGACTGCAAAATATACCAACACACTCCCACTTGGTCTCAGAAAGCTTGAGAGTGTCAACCTTTTTGCATGCTTTGAGATTACCATTCATGTGAATGTCGAGCTTGTAGACAAATTCATTGACAAACTATGAAAAGATCAGCCAGGGTATTGAAGTTATATGGAGAAACCTTCTGCTTGGATTTAGCCTGATTTATCATGACATATGTTGATCCCCATTGCACTTTCATATTGAGTGAGAGTTGCACTGGGTGCTTGACCCCTTTCTGAATCTGGATAGACTTGAAGTGTTCTTTATGCTGCACAGAGGAATGCTCCTGGATGCTTGTATGAAAGGTCATTCATCAGCACTTCAACAGCACTCAAATCTCACTTTGACACAGATTGCATAGACAAGCCAAAGCTCATCTTGCTCTGATGCACTAACTTCTGGTGTGTGCTCATCAGCATTATGTGGGTCATAGTATTTAGCCTTGCTTTGTGTTGAGATGAGAGCTTGTGTCACAAGATTGATGATATGTGCAAGGCACCTGTGGCATGAACAGGATGTTATTAAATCAATTTTGAGAAAATGTAAACTTGCCAGATATGTCATTTTTTGATGCCAAAAGCATGCCCCATTTTTGCTTTGTAGCAATGGGTGAATCTGGACATCACTGTGCCATTGTTTGATGCATTGTCACATGTTAAATGGCCAACCTACAGCTCATAAGTTGAGAAATGTAGTTTAATTAAAATGATGAGTCACCTTGTGCACAATTCTGAGGTGATTGCAGATCTTGTAAAGGGCTTGACCTAGCCTCTGACCATTATACATGGTGTTCATACAAGTAAATCCAAAAGGGCATGTTTGAGAGTCCACTTCCCTGGAGAGTGCTCCTCAATCCAGTGACCAGTTACAGCAAAGTAGCCATCTGTGTTCAAGGCCTGCCACACATCACATGTTAGACTGATCCTTCCAGTGATGTATTGGCTCTGGGAAAAAGAATCAGGGGTACAATGCTGAGAATGACTGAAATAAAAGTACTAATATCAAGGTAATTCTTCAGTTGATTCATTTGTGCCTTAAAAAGCATGATGATCTCATTATGCATTTGGTGTTAGCTAAGAATCTTGACACTGCAAGTTGCTCAAGAGGCAATGTTTATCATATTCAGGAAGGAGGGATGTTCAAAAGTGGCTATGGGCTGTTCAGTGAGATGGTGAGACCAAGAGAAGGACTTGAGGATGCAAACTTACTTGATCTGTTTCAATGAGCCACTGTAATGCAGTATCCTTGAACACCTAGGGTGAAGCACAGGTGCAGGTCAACCCATGGTATTTGACCAATGGGTTTGATGGGTGCAGGTACAGTTGCCAACATGCTGTACCTGTGGCACACTATACTCATTTCAGTGGTATCATGGGTCTTGATGGTGTCATTGGCAGGTATGGATGATCAACAATGCCACACAACTTGCCAACCTCACATTGGTTGGAAAATCAACTTGTATGAATGACAAAACCATAGCATTTTGAATAACAAAATTTATTATTTTGATACAAATTTGTATTAAACAATTTGTGAAATTTCATTTTAGATTTTGTTACAATATATCTCTGGTACAAAATGATGAAATAAGTCAATAGTATTGACAAGATTTCAGAACATACATTATGTTACAAAAATTGAAAATGCTTAGGGAGTTTAGTGGCCATGTCCATCGTCCTTTACCTATGAGGGGGGCATTGTGTGGTGCAAATTTTATGGCTACTAGCCAATGATCAGTGAGGACCAGTGATGGTTCCATTACCCAGTTGTAGATGAGGTCTGCTTTGGTCTGGTTGACATATATTCTGTCTAAGTGTGATTGGGAGAAATGTTCTACTGCATTGGCTCAGTAGGTGAAGGCTTGATCAGTGGGAAAAGATTTCCTCCAATGTGTCCTCAATTCTCCAGGTGTGTCTAGCATTCCTAAGAGCTTCTATTGCTGGGGGGTCATCAAGGCATATTGGTGCTCTGTCTATGGGGTTCTCAGTGACATTGAAGTCTCCAAGAACAAAATTGGGGTGTCTGAGTCTCTTAGTGTGTCTTGCGGTCTCAATATCAGTCCAGAATGATGGGTGCAGGGTCTTGTTTATTGGTGCATATATATTAAGGAAGAAGGTCTTTTCAGATTCTAGCCATCTAATCTCAAGGATTAGGGCTCTTCCTGGGAGAAGTTCTTGAACGCAGATCTCTTGTGGGGCAATGAGGGATCTATTTATTGCGAAAGCAATGCCTGCTGTACTACATGAGTTATTACAGTCTGCTGAATAAGGTATATTCATTTTCATTGTTGGATTTCATTTGCCATTGTGTCATCAAGGTGTGTTTCTTGTAAGGCTAGGATGGCTATCTCATGTTTATTCAGGGTGTGGTTTATTAGGGCCCATTTTTGTGGGCCTGAGAGGCTGGGTGATCACCTGGTAAGACCATTCATGTTTAATGTGGCTATATTTATATTGGCTCTTGTGTTACAACTATTCCCTGGTAAGGTAGGTGTCATTCATTGCCAGCACCCTTACATAAGCCACTTACTAAGTGCCAAGACTGGCCAAATGTTCAATGAAAAAAATATTGGCGAAATACAGGTGGTGGTAAGGTGACTTGTACAGCTCTCTGTCCATTCTGCTTTGCTTGCACACTCTGCTGCTCCCTACCCACTGCTGTCTTGCCTGTCCACACTGCTGTTACCCTACTTGCTTTTGCTCTGCACACTGCCATGCCATCACTTTGCTCGAGCGTACCATTGTTGTCTCTTGCTCTGCATCACATCCTGCCCACTCCTGCCTCATTTTCATGCATCAACATCTACTCTTGCCTATCTTGCACGCATGTGCTTCCATACAAGCAAACCCCGCCGTCCTCATTCACCTTTCATCTTGTGCTCACGCCCTCACCATTAACATCTCACACACTGTAAGGCAGATTCCCACTGGCCGCAGAATCAAGTGAGTAGAAGGGCATTGGCTGGCACTGACACAATCCATATGAAAGCAACTCCTGCACTCCTCATCCCTCCATTCCACTCCCTCCACCACCATCTCTTGCACCTCTCAAGGATGATGTCACCAGTCTGGCTGACCAGTTGCAAAGTGCAGACATCAAATTTACCTTTCAAGCCACCCTCATCTCGATGCCACTAGCCCACCATCTTTCCTTTCATCCAGTGTCATCGCTCTCATCGTCCTTCCATACTTTACCAGTTCACCACCTCGTGCCCTCATCAACCTCGACCTTCTTTCATCCCATTCCCAGCCAGCTCTCGACCTCCTTTCATCCCATTGCCCTGCTGGGTTATGATGTCAATGAGCTCAAGATCTGATTCAGTAACTGGGACCTGTGCATGACACATGAGAGTTGGAGGTTCATCATCATCATCAACTTCTTCAACAGTGGCCTTCCTGGATACCTTGGAAAGGTTCTGAATGTGAGACCTAGTAGCTTTAGACTTCTGTGCCATAGTATAGAGTGCGGGGAGGGCTTCAATCCTCTACTTTTCATTGTCTCTTGGTTGGAAAGGTCACATGTTTGGTCACATGATGCGGCCAAATTGTGTTGATGCAATTTTATGACCTTGTCCCAAATGCATCAAAATTGATAGATAATGTGTTTAGAAACAAGTTTCCAACTTCAAAATTATCACTCTTATTATTCCTTCAAATGGATAGTATTGCAGAAAGTGTGCTCAGAGACCTTTTCATAGGCATCCTATCTATAGTCTTCAGGACTTAGAATAGCAAAAGGTATAATGTGGCAAGTGTCAAAGCCATTTGAAAAAGTGGAGATGTTTTGCTTACATAACCACGTGCTGGCAATGAATGATGCCTACCTTATGGGGGATATGGGGGGTGTCTCAGATGGTGAGGGGGGTCAGGGGACATCTGCAGGGGGGGATGGCAGGTCCTCAGGCCTCTCCCTATTGTTTTGGGGGGGGGAGTGCAGGGGAGTGTGGTCTGGGGGGCTGTTGGGGATAGCATTTGGAGTTGGTGCTTGAGGATGGTGTGTGTGAGTTTCAGGCATTTGGTGCATGACTGTTGTGGCGAGCCTGTGATTCAAAAAAAAAAATTTAAAATTTCATCTTTCAGAAGTTATCACAAAGCACGTGATGTTGGTCGATTTATGAAACTCGTCTACTTGGCAGGTCGCCCTTCAACCGCCCATATTATTCACGCCTTCGATGAAAAAGATGCGCGATTTCGTTCGCAGTCACTTGCATCATTCCACCATGGTGATTCTGGCATATCGGCACGCCCTCTCATACTGCCAACCAAGAGAACACGGGTAGGACTGATCGCCAAAGTGAAGCCATCCGGACTGCGTACACTGGCAGTATCTCGAAATGATGAATGAATGACACACGTTACGTTTTGAGTTGGCGAGATATCGAGGACGGATCACCGCAAGCAGCGCACCAACGCCGGCAGAGGTATGCATGCCAGTCATGAATGCAATGATCCGAGACAAACAGAAAAAAAAAAAAAAAAGACACATTTGAATACCGTCCTTCTCCCACTCCCCACCATAAAAGTATAGATGCAATGACAGCCCCAACGATCGTTATAACTTTCCAAGGGCGCGCAACAGCTGCCGCAAGTTCCCATTCTCCGTCTGGACGAGGTTGATCTCCTCGAGCAGCGCGAGCCGCTGCTCCTGCTCCCGTTCCGACACCGAGCGCGCCGCGCGCAGCTCTTCCTGCGCTGCCGTGACCTCCTGCGAGAGCTCCTGGGCGCGCGCAGAGAACGCTGCGTTCGCATCCGTGAACTGCCGCAACTTCTCTGCCTGCTGTGCCGCGCGTTGTTCCGCCGCGAGTTTCTCCTCTGCAAGCCGGTTTACTTGGTCCTCCCTGACCGATTTCGAAGGAGAAAAAAAAAAAGAGAAAAAAAAAAAAAAAGAGGGCGGGAATTGATCAGCGCCCAGGAAAAAGCAGTGCCGGAACGAGGGTGTGGGGTGTACACTCACCAACCGTTCGCGCGCACGAGGTGCTCCTCGAGCGTGTGTACCTGCCTCTGATACGTCTCCAGTGCGGCATTGCTCTCCTGGGCGAGCTTCTGCGCGCGCTCCGCATTCTTCTTGAGCATGTCGTGCGCATGCGCAAAGCGAATGAGGCGCTCCATGAGCGCGCGGTCGTCCGATATGAGTGACTGCACGCGCTGGGCGAACGCCTCCACGCTAAAGACGCCCGCGCTGTCGCTCGGCTCGATAGGCGAGGCGGATCTGCTTGCGCTCCCTCCCGCGCTCGGGCCGGGGCCAGAACCAGAGCTGCCGGGAGTGTAGAGGCTTTTGAGCGCGCGCACGTCCATGTCGCTGATAGACACGCTCGGGCCGGGGCTGCCTCCTGGGCTTCCTGTACGGAGGCCGCCTGGCGATGTCCGTCCACTCCCTGCCCGGAAAGGGCGAGCTGCGCTGCTCAGTCGCGCCGCGCGGGCCTCCGGAGACGGCAATACGGCCCAAATGGGCTGAAGGATGGAAACCAAACCCGCTGCGTCTTTGGCGAAGGTGATCGGCGAAGATGGCCTGGGTTCCATGTAAGGCCATGTTGCTGCGCTGCCCTATAAAAAAAGCAACCATCCAGACCATTTGCGGTCAACAGAAACGGAAAGCGCTTACCGAAGAACGAGCTTGCAGGGCCTGCATCTCCCCCTTGGTCGCCTCCAGCTCTTGCGCCATTGCGTCGCGCTTCTCTGCCTCCGCCACACGCAACTGCTCAAATTCGGCCGCGTTGTGTTTCTCTAGGTACCGTCCAAGACCATCGACAAGCACGCCGATCCTAGATTCACGAGAGAAAAGGGGAACTTCGAAGTGCCGAACGAGGTCGTGCAGACCTTCCGTGGCCTCTGCGATCTGTTCTTTTGCTTGGACAGCGAGCTCCTCGCGCTCTTCTTCCCAAAGCGTGCGCTCTTTTTCCAGAGTTTCCGACAGCTCCGCCCGGCGCTCCTGCTCCTGCTTGAAAAGCGCACGCTCTGACGCCCATGAAGCCCTCTCGACGGCCCAGGCGGCGGCGGCGGCCTCCGCCTCCGTCCGTACCTGGTCGGCCCTACTTTCTGCACCGGACAAATCATGCTCCAACCTCCGTATGCGCTCCTGCAGGTACGATGCGTCCTCTCTCCCGCGGATCGACGATTCCAGCTCATGCTCGAGCTGCGCCACGCGTTCCTCCAGTTCGCTTGCGCGCTGCTGGGCCTGAGCCAAGTCAGACGCCCTGGAGGCACGCGCACCGGCGAGTTCTTCCGCTGCCTCGGCGCGGGCGGTTTGCAAATCAGAAGCAGCGGCCAACCGCGCATCCACCAGCAGAGCCTCCTGCTCCTGCGCGCGGGCCTCTACAGCGGCCAGCTTTGCCTCGAGCTCCTTGAGGCCTGCACTGCTACTGGGTCGAGGCGCCGCGCCATGCGATGGCCTCCCTGGGACAACAGCATCCTCGTGACCGGCGAAGAGATGGGCTCCGTCAAACTTCGAAGCCGCTTCCGCACTAGGGGGGCTCGAGAGCGGGCTGCGCATGCGGTCGGCGTCCGGTGCAGCGTGTTGTTTGGATCTGAGCACGCTCCGCCTCCGCGAGAGCTGCGCCAAGCACACCGGCACGGTGCTCGAGGAGCCGCCGGCCGATGTTCGTGGCACGCTCCTGCACGCGCCAGAGCTCTGTCTGCGCTGTCTCTGCTTTGCGTTCGGAAGCTTCGAGTGCGTCTTTCGACTGTCGGGATATGCGTGTGGGGGAAGAGGAGGAAGTGTTGAGTCGGGCGAGGGTGTGCGCCGCATCGCGGATTTTGACTTCTGTTGCGTGTTTCCTTTGGAGAGCGACGACGCGCGAGGACAAGACTGTGTGTTCCTGCGGAAGGATATGTCAGGGGATGATGTTTCCTGTCCTCTTTGGGATCACACGGCAAAGGGAGGACGATGCGATCGTAGTGATGATCGCCACAGATGCCTGCATTGCTTCTCACAGCAGAGCCCGGTGGAATTTGGTATCATGAACGACCGCACACACCTTTTTGAGCTCCTCAACCTCCTCGGCACTCAAAATCTCATACTCCCGGCTGTCGACGATCGCCTCGGACGACAACAGGCCAAGTAACAAAGCATCGCGGGTGTTGGCTCGCGGAGCACCGTTAGGCGAGGGCGAGGGCGTCTCGTCCCATTCGGATGGCGGCGGCTTTCGACGTGGCGGAGGGGTCAACGTCGTAGGCGAGGAGGCGGCCGACGATGGACCAGACACGGGTGGTGGCGGTTTACGATCCTTGCGAATGAAGAGAGGCCTTGGTGGGGGGCGGAGGCGGAGGCGGCAGCTCTTTGGTCGGGCTCGATGGGCGGGATCGCCGCGAGGAAGGGCTGGTGGTAGCCTGGCTCGATGTCGTGGGGGAGGATGGAGCCTGAGGGGTTACTGAGGAAGCGACGGACGCCATTCATACTGGAGGGGATGTGGTGTTGGGTATCACAGCTGACGGTCTGTCACCAAGGAACGGTGACGAGACGTAAGTGAGAGGAGGCCAGGAAGGAGATAGTGCGGACGAGGTAACAGAAGTCGCTTGTGAGCGATGGATGATGGATACCCTTAGGGCGAGGGAGAGGATGCGGTCGACACACTGCCATTCGGTCCATTTTTGGGAGAGGTCAGCGACAGCATTAAAGAGCGTTGTCTACACAAATCTAACACAACTAATCTAGGGCGTCTACGCCGTAAACATTCAAGCAGCGGTCCTCGAAAGCCTTGACCATCAACGCGGACACCTTCCCAAAAAAGGCACCAGAAACAGCGGCGTGAACTGGGTTCGCAAACGCAAACGAGAGCTCAAGCGAGACAAGCGTGGGGCCGACATCATCTTCCGAAACCGCCCCACCGCTCGGGGATCGGGACCGGGACAGCGGTCGAGGTGCACCGCTCGGGCGAGGTGACCGACCTGACGCAGGTTGAAAACGCCACGTCGTCTCGAGAGCCTTGAACAGCGGTGTGGCCGACGTCGCTACTGCCTGGCCCCCGACAAACCATCAGCATCGATTTTTTTTTATTTTATGTCTTTATTTTATTTATTTATTTTTTTTCTGCGATGAAAAAACCGCACCTTGACAGATTCGTATGGCACACATGTCACACGGCTTGTATAGCGTTCTGTGAACGCGAGAAAGGCCACCGTCAGCTCGGCCTCCATTTGTAGTGCATCTGGCGTCATGGGCGTGGGTGCGGGCTTGGGCGGGACTAGGACGCGTGAGTGTTTGCAGAACGGGACGAAGGATGCGTATGAGGCGACGTCGGAGACAACTGCGTACAGCTGGCGGCGCGTGTACCTGGTCGCCGCACAAGTGGAGTGAGTGAGGGCCACACCCCCGCACGCGTGGGGGAAGAACCCACGGAAGAATTTTTTTTTCGTGGTAGGTCTCCGGGCGCGCGTTGGCTGGCAACTGAGGAAATCTGAAAAAGTGCCTGCGTTGGGCATGGTGGGATACCCGAGAGAGGGTAGAAGGGATAGCGGGCATGTGCGTGTCGGTTCGGACGGTGTCGGGCAACGATTGGGCGGTACAGTAATTCAAACTGCGAAGAGAACTTCAACAACAGCGAGCCCGGCGCGTTCAATCGCCATGTTACGAGCGCAGTAGGGCGTACGCAGGCTCGATGCGTTCGTCGCCTAAGAGACGACGAGATGGACGGACTTGTTGCTTTCAAGGACTCTCGTTTCACAAATGACGTAAGAATCTCATAACTTTCAATAATTTTATTAATCGCCACACACATTGGCGAACAAGGAAGGCAAAAAAGGAGGGCATAATTTTCCATGTAATGCAAGCATGTCGAGCTAAGACGCGTACGGGCGTAGGACCAACCATCGCACACATCCCTAGGATCCATCGTCAGCGCGCGGCTCATGACAGGAGTTGGATGCTCGGCCGACCCGTACCACTAGAAAGACCGTAAGCCAAGGCCTCCCAAGCCAAGAGCTCATCTGCGGTTGCTCGCATGCCACTGCTTGACAAGGCCGTTTGATGAGCTCGGGAAAGGGATGTTTCCTGCGGGGTTGGGCAAGGTGCTCAGCACGACGTGCGACAGCCGCCCGAGTTAAACAAGAGAAGCAGACCGACCTCGCGCGAGACCGCCGAACGACCTTACAAGAAGCGGATGGAATGCGATCAAGCGAAGATGATCTCGCCACCTGAAGGAGGAGTTGGGAACAGCTAGAGGCGTCGTGCCAAAAGACCGTCGGCCGCATCAGCGAGAGACGCGAAGAGACGAGTCGAGGAAGAGAGGACGCACAGGGTGGGTGAAAAGGGCGGAAAGAAAGTCGCTGGAAATCGGGTAGACCCGTCACTGGCCGAGCCTTTTATGCATTTTCGAAACGTGTAGATACGGGGAACAGATTTTACGATCTACTTGGGCGACTGAGGATCAATAAGCGCCGGTATCAGTCCGCCCAGGGCTGGAAGCAACCATCGGAATCCGCCGTCAGACCAGCCGAGCGCGTGGAAACCCCCCACTCCGGTGCCAATTGGGTAAGAGGGAAATCGCCTGGACGGATCGAAACCGGGAGGCGGCGGATTCTAGACGACACGAGGAAGGATCTTTTGAAGAACCGACTGTATGAGTGGCCTCGACGAAGATGGTGTTATCTAAAGACATCGCGGCATTGGAAAAAGCCACAGATGCGGCCTTCGCCGTCTTTCCGTTTCATTCTTTCTCACGTCTGCGACTCCGACGAGGAGAGAGCTTGCTGTGGTAAGTGGAGCACGCACGCGGGGCGGCGGCAGCCACAGACAGCACCATGGTGCCTTCTGCTTCTTCGCAGATGCGGAAAGTAAATTGGGGAGTCAAAACAAAACGATTACGTGCCGTTCGTGTGAGTCGGATACGATACGAAACAGGGACAAGCCATGATGCATCATGATGCGCGAGGCATTCCGGATTGTCCCCCGCTTCCCGCCAGCCGTACTATAGGATTCCCCTTGCCACTGGCAGCTCGTTGGGGCTGCGGGACGCGCGTGTGGTGATCAGCGTTTATGAACCACGCTTAACCCTTGCCAGAGGGGCGTAAACGTGTAGAAAACTGCACCCGTGATGGAAATCAGTGGCGGGGATCCTTCGTGCTGTACACCAGTGCGAGGTAGGCACGAAAGTTTTAGAGAGCGACTTTCCAGGGTCCAGGGTAACGGAGTGAATCTTTTTCCAGAAACCCGCCGGAAACGATCCCTTATCGTAAGCAGGACGCCTGGATCGGGAAGGAAAAGAGGGGTGATAGGTGCGGTGCCAGTTACCGTGACCATGTATGGCAGAAAGCCGATGGCATCGTCGAGTCGAGTCGAGTCGGACTCGGTTCAGGACCTCTGCCTTGACAAGGACTTCCCACGAAGATCAGAAACCCGTTTGCACAAAAGAGCAATCAGAGACCCACCGCCAGCTCTGCGCGCCCGCTCTAGTGGCAACGCGGGGATTGGAGCGACCGGCTATTCCAATATCAGCATAGCTCATAACGTGGGCTACGGCTGTCTGTCACGCATCTGATCAGCCCCGAACCGTCTTGAAACCGAAATTCCACCAACACAATTGTTTGACGGGCGACAGGCGAGCCGGACAAATTTTCAGCGACGGTCGGACGGGCCAAAGTTGTTCCGACCGTTTCACGACCGTTTCAATCCAAAGGTCCAGTCGAGGAAAATTCACTGCCATATCCCCCCCTCGGGCTCCCTATCAGAAACGCATCAGGCCTGAGGACCCGTCGGCGCAAAGCAAATACTCCATGGACGAGCGATCTCTGTGGCGTCCCAAAAAAGGCGTTGATTGCAATACATGGAGATCCGTCCCCGTGTCGGCAAAGTCGGGCGTGCGAGGCACCCGCACCTGCGACAGGTCCCCAGGCCTTCCTGATAATCGGGAAACGAAAAGAGGGGTGGCTTGCTTGTGCCAGGGGGTCCTTGTTGACCACGCATTTCCACTTCGTCACCGAGGCAGGCTGCTTCTCCACGTCACCTATCGTGGGTGAAAACAACATCAGCTGACGGACATCGCTGAACCCTGATCCAATTTATGCACCCACCCTGACTAGTCCTGACTAATCAGCATGCCATGGCCATGGGGGTCTCTTTCTCTCTCTCTCTCTCTTTAGGCCCGCGGAATTGCCGGACCGCAGCCAGCGCACGCCTGACCCTCCAATCTCAGCTCCAGCTCAACACGACGAAGACGAACCGTGGGCTTGTTCCGCATGGTTTCCTCGTTGGTTTTCCCTGTCAGAAAGGCTTATTTTGATCGGGTAAGAGGAGAACAATTGCCGCGGCAGTCTGTCGTGGACTGCCGACACGCCAGAAAGACGTGGACAAGGCCCTGGCATTGGAAAAAAAAAAATTGAGATGGGCGCCGGAACTTGCGGTCATCGTGGCTTCCGGCCATTGCTCGCGACCAATACCGATGGAGGCAAAAATCTTCCGCTGAGTTTTGTTTGATTGATGCGATGGCGATGTCTCTTGGACTGGTTCATCTCCGCCGCCCCGGGCCGCCCGCACAGCATTGACACTCCAACACGTGACCGCGTCTGCCAACGATTAAAGGTCAGGGAGGAAGGCGGTCAAAGGACTTATACTGGGTATGAGTCTTGATCTGGATATTGAGGAAGCAAGAGTACGCGTCAACTTTCAATGGCCAATGTTACGGATACATAAATGAGCTCTGTATAATAGGTCAACTTGTTTCTCCACATGCCGTCTCGTTCAATGCATCCCCTGGTTCCCGTCGGCCGGAAGTACGGTGCTTCCCCACGGATCCTCCTGGATTTCACCCCACGTACTGTCCTCTTCAACTATCGGCTCGCGTCCTTCGGGGCAATCCCTGGCAATCTACAACAGCGAAGCCCATACGGTAAGTACAGAGTGGGCAAGAAAACGCGGAAAAAAAACACACATGACCATCAGTCTTGCACTTGTAGCACGTCTTCACGGGGACCTTCGCGCCATTCATGTCTTCCGTGACGGTATACGGCGGTGCCAAGCAGTCCCTAACGGCAATCAGAATCAGCCCCAGCGTCTCGCACGACCCGTGTGGCAGCTGCGGCGCACGTACCGCGCCATATGGTTCGGCCCGCCACAGCGATAGCACTTGACAGCCGGGAGCGACGCCACGTTTAGGCTGCGACCGGGCGGCGGCGCGCGCGACACGAAACCGTACTCGGGTACTTCGTTCGGACACACGCGCGCAATGTGCCCAAAGTGACCGCAATTCTATAATAAAACAACATCCGGACGTCACCACTCTGCGTTTACCCCGGGAAGAGCGTCTTTTTTTTTTTGCCCTCCTTGGTGGGGAGGGCAAAATTGGGGGGGGGGGGGGTTAATAATCAATGGGTGCGTACGTAGCACTTTTGGTTGGAGCCTTGTAGGCGCAGCGTTGGGCATTCCGCCTGTATGTGGCCGATGCCACCGCACGAGTAGCACTGCTTGGCAGCGACAGTGCGCGGTTCGGTGCATGCCGACGACTCGTGGCCAGGTTTGCGGCAGTTGTAGCAGAGCCGCTCTTGCGACGTACAGTTCTCGGCAATATGACCGACTGTCGATTCAGCACAGCAGTTATCCACCCGTTGAGACCGATATAAGGTATAAGAAGAGAAGACCAAGCGGAGAAATAAGAAAAGGGGACGGTGTGAGCAGGTCAAGGGAAGAGGGGAGGAGGGTTGACGTTGACGTACGATTGCCGCATTTGAAGCACCCCTTCCTGTTGTACGCCATATATAAAAACTATATACAACTCTTCCTCCTAGACTTCTGCTTTTGCTTCGGACGTCGTCTCTTCGAGAACCTGACAAGATTAGCAATTATGATAAGCGCCATGAGGGAGTAAAGTGGAGCTGGACAGACGAGACCGACCTCGGCTACAAACCTCACAACCCTCAACCGCCTCTCGTCAAGGAGCGAACGCCGCGCTTTTACAGGTGATGGTTGAGAGAGGAGACAAGCTGCGTCGCCGGCCAAGCCAGCCGGAAACCGGGCCCAAAAAAGAGCGATTCCGCGCCGAAACTCCAACACACGTGTGGATGTGGATGTGGATGTGGATGTACTGCGAGGAGAGGCAAGGATGTGTACAGCGACTCTCTACATTCCAAGTCCCATCAGCGCGCTCGTAAGTCGCTCCGCCACCGCCTCTGGCTCCTGCCTCGCCATCTCAATCACGCTGAGCAGCCTCTTGACCCCAATGCTCAGCCGACCCTCCGTGCCCATGCCTGCCTGGCGCAGCATGCCCACCGCGCGTGCACGGTCGCGCGGACTGCGGAAGAGTTCGACGGCCTCTAGGACCTGGTCGAGCGCTTTGAGGTCTGTGATGGGCGGTACCCGCAACTCGGCGTCAAACGACGAGAGACCAACGTCGGTCAACATTGGACGGAGCGAGGACGTGGCAATAACAAACAGACGGCGGCCCTGTGCATCGCGCAAATGTTAGCCAACTGGAGGGAGCACAAGACACAGACTGCATTGCACAGAGAGTATCATGGTGTGTAAATGCTAGGCTTACCTTTGGGGGTCGCTTTGCCATGAGTACCATGAGCGTTTGTAGCACCGCGTTTGAAAAGCGGGGCCCAACAGGTGTCCAATCTGGTCACATCGTTTTCAGAGGGCCCATTTGGAAATGATGGCTGCTTCACCCACCCAAAAGACGCTCGATGTTATCCACCACCACAACACTCATTGGGCTCTTCGAACTATCCGCAAACACCTTTGAGATTGCCTGGATCTTCTGTGCCTCGGAGAAGCCAATCATATTGTCTGGCGTGATAAGTTTGATGAAAGGGAACTCTGACGCCTGGGCGATCGTCGCGGCGAGAGCCGTCTTGCCCGTGGATGGTGGGCCATGAAGGAGGAGACTGACGAGGGGAGTACGCGTCGAAGTGCGTACCTGCTCAACGAAGAGCTGGCCAGAGCGTAGCAATTCCTAAAGAAAAAAAATGGTTAGACAAGAGGAAATATGACGGGTGACGAGAGTCCGAAGGAACGTACGTCGACGACAGCGTCGTAGTGGATGATACCATTTTGCACGACATGCTCGAGTTCCTCTTCTGATACACCGAACGCTGGGTGCACCTCAGTGAGCGCATTATCGAAATCATCCGCGTTGACGCGCAAATTCTCAACATCATCCGAGATGCCCGCCATCGTGCCAACCTTGACATGCCGATTGAACGCAAAACTAGCGGCGCTCTTGACCAGACCACTGATCTCTGCGCCAGAAAAATTCTTGGCGAGCTTGGCGAGAGCTTTGAGATCTACATCCTTATCCATCACACCGTTCTTGCGCATCTTGGTCGTGTGGATGTTCAGGATTTGGTATCGCCCGTGCTCGTCTGGTAACGAAATCTCCATGTGCACTTCTAGACGCCCGGGGCGGAGTAAGGCCTCGTCTATCATGTCTAATCGGTTCGTCATGCCGATGATGAGAATGTTGTTTAGTTGGTCCACGCCATCCATTTTGGATAATAACTGGTTGACTACTGTGTCTCCGACACCAGTGCCGCTGGTAGTCGAACCACGTTGCTTGAAGACAGCGTCCAGCTCGTCAAAGATGATGATGTGTAAACCACTCTCATCACCTTTTTCCTTGTACTTTATTGTGTTCTGTAAGCTGAGTTGAATTCAAATCGCGTAAGACATACCTCCTTCTCTGCATCTGCGAAGAGTTTTCGGATATTCTCCTCAGATTGACCAACGTACTTGTTCAAGATCTCGGGGCCGTTCACGATCTTTGGCTCGCGGGCGTTTAGCATCTTGCCAATCTGCCGTGCCATAAGTGTCTTTCCGGTACCTGGGGGTCCGTGAAGCAGGATACCTACGCAAACGGCGAGTGAGAAGAAGGCAGGGCGCGCACAGGGGCTACGACTACCACGCACCCTTGACATGCTGAATGCCCAGCTTCTCAACAAGCCCTGGCGGAAACACGCGTGACGCGAACGCCCGACGGAAGATTTTGCTGAACTCCTGGTCCTAAGCCACCGATGCCCATGTCCTCGAACTTGAAATTCGGCGCTAGGATGGCGTTCGGTGCTGCCTTCTTCACGCTCGACTTGATCTTGATCTTCGATAGGGGGTCCTTCAGGAACGTCACCTCCGTCTTCTCCATCACGATGCCAGAGTCCAACCGGCCACCGCCAAGTCCTCCCACGCTGCTGGGGAGACCGCGTCGCTGCTCTGCGGCGAGCTCGAGAACGCTCACACTCTTGACAACGCCTTTGAGGTTCTGGCCATGGTACTCGAACACGAGGATCTGCCCGATGGTAAAGACGACGTTGCTGAATCCACGCACGAACGTCGCGCCCATGTCGTCCGAGGAGAACTGCTCCGCAATTTCGAGGTTCCGCTGATGGAAGCCGACTTCGAGCGTGAGTGTCTCCAGGAATGCAGGGGCAGCTGGATGGGGAGGTGGTGGGAGCGACATCACAGTTACTGTATCGCCACTGGCCGATAAGCCTATCCACTGGCGCTGCACGGCACTTGGACCCACTGCGCCCTGGGACAGGCGGCCAGTGTTGTCATGTCTGCGGAATGTGCAAGGTTGATAGCGATCTTCCCGAGATAGTGACAGGACCAACCTGACTGTTAATGGGAATTCACCTTTGACAAGAACATGTTCCCCATCTCTGAAGTCGGCAGGGTGTACGATGAGACAATTGGTGAACACGAGAGTCTCGTGAGGGGAAGGTTGCACGACAAAACTGTGCTGAGGGTTTAACAGACTGCTCTGTACGATGGAAAGGCAGCGGCACATACACTCCGCCTGGCCCTGCGGGAGCTGATCTGCGCTGCTCAGACGATCGTTTTTCGAATCCAGAGGGGTCATCATATCGGGGCGGTGGTGGGCGTGGGGCCCTGGGAGTCAGAGACGGCTGCGATCCGTCTGGGAGCCTCGAATATGGGGAAGGTGAGACGCGTTGGGGTGATGGAGCGGAAGGACCACGATTGAAGAAGCTCATGGTCGCTTACACCTTGCAGTACAAGGTCAAAACCTGGGGGGAGGGTCGTGCACTGCCGCCATCAGCTCACGGCAGCTCAAGCAAGACCACCGAATTGATTATATAATAATATTGCCATCGCCATCATCATCCCCTGCTCGCGAGCCTCCCTTCAATGTCCAGCGAACCACCACCACCACCACCAGATATTCCCGGCGGTGGCGTTTTTGACGACTACCCCGTCGATCGCAAGTCATGTCAACTTCTTGGCCCGACCGCACTTGTACAGCCCATCTGCCCGCTCATCTCCCTCTTCTCTCACACCATCTCCCTCCCAGGTCGTCCAAGGATTGATGGGCGTGCTCGTCATCTCCTCTCTAGTTTACAAACGACACCGTGAAAAACCGAAGCGTCCTTGGCGTATCTGGTCTGTCTATCTCTCTCTACGACGCGTGCGGAGCTCATGCCATCGCAGGTTGTTCGATGTGTCCAAGCAGGTGGTCGGCCAGATGTTCGTGCATGGCGTTAACGTATTTATATCGGATGTGGGATCGGCGCGCTCTTCTGGAAATGCATGTGTATTCTACTTTCTCAATATTCTAATAGATACTACTCTCGGTACGTCGTCACCCTGCGTTTGCATTTTCCCTTCGTCGCCGTCTCATATATCCTTCAACGCTAGGTGTTGGTGCAATCTACCTTACACTTCATCTCCTTACCTGGTTCTTCACCACCAGGCTCCAGCTTAAGGGCTTTCAGTCGGGCCAATACGGCTCTCCACCCTCCCTCAATTATTGGGCGCGTCAAGCTATTGTCTACGTTGTCTCTCTCACCTCGATGAAGCTCCTTGTCGTTCTTCTCCTCGCCTCCTGGCACAGGTTGCTGGACATTGGCGCGTGGATGCTGAGTTGGTTAGGTAATAGCGACACCGCCCAGGTCGTCTTGTGCGTGTTCCCAACAGTCGTTTTTCCTCCCATCTTCCGCCGCGAACTAAACCCGGTGGCGATCGACAGCACAATGGGCCTCTTCCCGATACTTATGAATGTTATCCAGTTCTGGCTTATTGACTCAATAGTCAAGGCCGGTGGCTTCGGGAGCACCGCGCTGACTTCCGATCCATTCGACCCCACCGATCGCGAGCCACTCTTCCGCTCCTCCGCCGACTTGGTTGACGATGACGACGACAATGGCGCGAATAGCGTCGCGACGCCGACACCCGCAAAGGGCGACATTGAGGCACAAGGGCAGGTGCGGCATCTTCGCCGCTCGACCGACTCCTCACACACGTACCCGCCCAGCCTCAACGACTCGTCGACGGCTGCGTCCGCTATGTACCGGCACAGCCAGTCTCCCCCACCAGACCCTCACGGCGTGCTCTCTGCGCGTCGCCACCGCCCACCTGCTGCACTGCGTCTCTCGCGATCCCCGATGCTGAACTTTCCCGACCCCACATCTGAGGCGAGTGCGGGCACGGAGGATTGGCATGCGTGGAACGGCGATAATGACTGGGTCGACGAGGAAGAGGAGCGGACAGCACGACAGGCAGAGCGCGTCCCCAGCGGTGGATCATGATGAGTCAGCACTTATACATACATATTTATTTCCAATTTTCAAATTTGGGGTGACGATGAGTCATTGGTTGAATGATCAAATGACTCGTGTGTGCGTGGGAAACAAATCCTCCGGGGTATAAAACCCCAGCTCATCTGCCCTCTGCTCTTGAAGTACTACCACCATCATAAGACTTTATCAGTGGTCTTTTGAAAGGGGTCCTGTCCCTTGTGGTAATCAACTCACCCCACCCAATCATCAACTCTCAACCCTCAACCTCTCAGCCCTGCTCATTGCTAAGCATCATTGCTAAGCACTGATCTCTTTGCATAACACTATACCACAATACCCTTTATTCAGCTTCCAAGATTCCACCCCTCAGTAAGATTGTATTATAGATCAAAAAGATCCAATACCAATCATCTTCCTAGGGACAAAGTCTCAAGCAGCTCACTGGGCTGATAAACCATATCCACCTAGAAAGACTGCACCTCTTTCATCAAGGCTTAACATTATGGAGAGCAACCAGTCCACCCCTAGTAATCCAATAGCCCAGATGGGCCAATCAGATGTGGAGCCACAGGGGAACCCTGAGCTACAATATGATTTGAAAAGGGGTCAAAAAGGGTGGAATGGTAAAGGTGAATTCTTCCGTGTTTTGGACAATGTTATCAGGATCAAGCATACGGATGCAAATTTTCAAAACACGCCGAGCGCAGAGGAACGCATTCGGACGGTCGACGATGAGGGCAACTTTTCGCAGTATAGTCTAATAGAAATTGGCTCACCGCTTCACCGCTTGTGGATGGACAAAATAGGGCCATACCTTGGCGACTGGGTACTACGTAAGAACCCACAAAGTGCGTTCATCGTTCATTTCTCATAATACCTGGCTTGGTGTACTGATTCATCGACAACAGCGTCACCTCCGTGGAAACTTCTGAAGTTCCCAGACGGCTACACTCTTTGGTTGCACAAAACGGGCGTGCAAACGGACCCAGCCAACCCGCGTACGGATGCATACCTATACGGCGCACCTCATCTCGGGCCTCGTACCAGGAGCCGGTCACAGAATACGATAACAGTGTTTCGCTCGCCGATGGAGTTTGTCGAGCACGCAATCTGGCTCATGAAGGGCTGTGAGGGGAGGTGCCTCTGCAAGTACTGTACGCCTGGCCAGAGCCAGAGGGACATCAACGCCCGGCTCAACCATGGCCTCAGGACTGAGTCGGATTCCGACGACAGCGACGGCGGCGGCGGGACTGGTCCGCAATCCTCTCGCCGCAGAGGCGCGGGCTCGCAGGGTCGTCGCCCGCGCCATACCAAGCGCGACAGGTCGCCCCCAATCATGGCTAAGGATTACCGTGTCGGAAATAGCGGGCCTGGTGCGGCGTGAGGTTGTTGGTGGCGATCGATAGGATGGAGCGAGGCATTAGTAAGTGACCGCTCGTTGGGTGGGTTGCCTCCAGCTGGTGTTGCTCATCATTGTTCAGTGCAGGGAATAACTTGCGTTGCCCGTCCTCACCGAATCATGTTCTCGCTCGGAAATGTCTTCCCCGGATGAAGCTGTCCGTTCCATTTCTCCTTACTCGTATTGCTTTGTCGTATTGCTTTGTCGTATTGCTATGCCATACTCGTGACTCCATCCCTAGTTACCTTCTGTTCTTTACAGACTTGAAATATCCCCCCCTCCATAGCCAAATTTTATTTTAATGTGGGACTTTCGATCTGGCTGAACCATGAACAGGAAGGGCCAATTATAAGCACCACAAATGCGTCTCTGATTGAGGTTGTACGGGTGGGTAAACAAGAGAAAGCAGATGAGAGCTACAACCATGTGGAAACACCGCCGACTCACTCACTCAGGAACCAAACGGCGGACCAAGTCCCATTCCATACGGATTTGAAGGCAGTACCTGGATCGGCATAGGCACCATGACAGGCGAAGTCATCGTTGACTGAAACTCCTATAATAAAGCGTGGTCATCATCGCAAGGCCAAACAGCACAGACGCAAACGCACATCGACATGTGTGCTGGGCAACCGGCTCGTGTTCTGCCTCGCGCTCGGCAGCTGCCTCAACGCTCGAAAATCGTTCGCGGTATATGTTTTAGTGAGGCCAGTCACAGCCGGACTGCGCAACAGTGCCGTCGGCGGCGAGACCGTGACCATGCTGAGCACGCCTCGCGCATGCGGGGGTGTCGTCGCGCGATGCGTATGCTGTCCCGCTACGATGGGTGCATCAGGCGCTTGATGTAGCGTCGGTGGCGGGTGGAGTAACTGCTCTATGGCAACGCGTACGTCGGCTGTAGGGAGCGGAAACGTGTTGAGGCTGCGCAGCGACACGTCCTCCTCGGGCGCGGTATGCAGGTGCATTCGCACGTGCTCCAGAGTCGCTCGACGCGCAGTAGGCAGCGCGCGAGCTAGCGCATCACAGAGCTGTGCGAAGGTGTCGGTCGAGATGCCACGGAGCGTCGCGAGCTGCGGAAGGCCCGCGTGCGACTGCTCGACAAGCCATTCGAGGAGAGAGAGAATGGCGGGTGCCTCGATGCCTATGCCATCAAGAGAAGACGAGGAAGTGGCCGTATTCGGGTTCGAGTTCGGGTTCGAGGACAAGGAGGCGAGCACGAGGAGTGCATCACCCAATTCTGTGGATAACCGGTCGGGTTCGATGATCCTGAGGGGCACTTGTCTGAGAGCTACAAGAGCGTAGGATATGGGGGTCAAGGTCAGAGGCACATGCTGGACTGCGCGAAGGAAAACGAGGGCAAGTGCAAAGCAGAGACTGCGGTCCGGCCCCGCTGCTCCAATGTTACTGCATGACTGCACGAGCACCTGTGCGAGGTCGAAGTGCGCCTGCGACGCGGCTCTATCTGCTGACAACAGGTTCATTACCATTACAAGCAATCCTGCGGGTTCAGGCTCTGTTAGCACAAACGTAACGATCCTAAGTGCCTCCGGTGCCGTCCCTTGCATCAGACCGTGCAGCAATCGAAGGGCAGTGACAACTTGATGAGCCTTGACAGTCCAAAGGTCGGGTGCAGTCTCCTCAGCCGCAAGGACACGCAATGCCGCACAGAGAGCTCGCAATTCGTCCAGGACAAGCCACTCCGCAATGCCAAGCACGCCCCCGTCGAGCACTGCAAGCCGCCGCACGAGGTGGGCTCGCCCGTCCACGTCCAGAGCGCGGAAGAACGTAGCAAGTTCGGGTAGAATACGAGGCAACGCGCGGCGCAGGGTTTCACTGCTCGGCGTGTTGGGCATTAGAGAAAGTACGAGGTCAACGACGTCGAGTGCATGGCGCGCACGGCGCACTGGGTCTTGCATTGCCGCACTAGCGCCGGCAATGTCCGCGCCCCGGCGCAGGAGCGCACGCAAGACGAGTTCAAGATCGAGCGAACGCACTATGTCGATGCACGTCCCGCGTAGACCCTGTGCCACGCGCATGCTGACAGAATTGAGGGTGCCAGCAGCATCGGCGGAAGCGAACAGGTCTGCTGTGGCATTGACAAGCCCATTTACGGCACGAGTCGGTAGTGAGTGTGTTGGGAGGAGGCGAGCGAGTACTTGCAAGAGTTCATCTGCACCAGCCAGAAGGCTCGCTAACTCAGCATGGGACGAAGACGATGAGTGGTGCGGGGGAGGGATGAGCGAGAAATGTGCTTGGGCATCGGCCGTGAGGGTGTCGAGGATGGCGAGCAGATGGAGTGGTAGTCCATGCTTGTGCTGCTCCCACAATGCGTTGACAGCAGCCCACTCGCCTGTGCCAGAATCTCCTGTCTCGAGCTCGTGCGAGAGGAGCACCGTTGCGACCCGTAGCGTACGCAGAGCATCGGCGGAGACCGGCTGCGTGGGGGTGCGCAGAAGCTCCTCAAGAGCAGCAGGGAGTCCATCATCTGCGAGAATCGCAAGACCACGCAGAGCGGCCCGCTCCGTATCATTGATGACGGAAAATCCAGGCTGAAGTTGCAGGAGACACTTAGTAAGGTGTGGAGAAAGAAAGGCACGCGGGTCGCGCGTGAGGTCGTAAAGGATGTGTTCGGCTTGAATTCCCGAGCGCGTTGGCGTGTCATCATCCATCATGCATTCGAGGCGGAATATCATCTGCCGGAGAAGTAGGAGGTGATTGAGGGTCTATGGTCATATTAGCGGTAGAAGCAGATTAGAGTGAACGACAAGAACCTCGCGGTAGGACGGAGAGCTCTGCCAAACGCGCAAAATGCCAAAAGCACGCGAGCGGCACAGCTCGTTTGGCACGCTATCTGCCCATGCATACGCCGCAAGCACGCAGGCCACACCGACCCATGCGCGGAGTTCCATGAGGCCCTCTGCTTCGGCTATCGTCGCTGCCAGGTCTGTATGCGTAACGAGCGCATGTAGAGTGACGCCGAAGGACGACTCGTCGCTGCCAAGATCTTGTAGGATCTCCCTCACTGGAATAGATAGAAGATCGGGATTCTGAATTGCAGCGGAGAGCGTCTCCCAGCCACGCAGGCGATCGATCACGCGTTGGGCTGCTCTCTTCACGTAGGAGTCCACCCCTTGTCGGCTTGCCACGGCTTCTAATTCTTTGGGTAGATTTGCTGCAGTGAACTCCTTTGCGATGTCTGGGTTCGCAGCCGCGACGAGGAGATGGTCGAGGGTATCTTCGTCCGTGATAGAAGACTCGAAAATTGTGTGGAGATCTATTCGGTCCTTTAGTAGAATGAAATCAATGCAGAGCCGTGAAGGGAGATAAAGTCCGTACGATGAGAAGCCTTGGCAGCTCTCTATGTTGGCAGGCGGCGCGAGAAAGTATGCCTGCTACTAAGTAAGGATGGTTCACATTCTGTGGACAGTGGGTCAACATGGGCATGTACAAACATAACAAGGACATACCTTGGGCTCAATTGCGGCTGCCACTCTGTCCGCAAAACGCTGCAATACATCAAGCGGAACATCATCTGCCACTGGCTGACTAGCCAGTTGATAGGCATACTCTAGGTCAAAATCGACCGGATCATCACTGAGATCTGGATGGAGATATGGAAACTCGGGAAGATCCCAATCGTCGTTGGTTGGCTTGAGGCAGAACATGAGACGAATGACAAGAGGCAGAGGGGGCGCATTGGGGATAAGGGAAAGGAGGTTGCGAGTTAGAGTTGTGGGATCTCCCGAGTTTGCTGGGTCAAGGACAGGAGGTAGGGGGGCTGGTGTGAATGGTGGAAGTACGCCCGGAACATAGGATGTGGGTGGGGAAGGAAGCTCAGCCGCAACGTCACCATAGATGGCCATGGAGAGCTTGGCGAAATCCCCTTTGACTATCATTAGACGAGATGCGAACTAGGCTTGATGGTTCAGTGAGAAAGAAGCAGTGGTGTGGGGTACACAGACCTCGTTTCCCATGTCCACAAGAAACTCGGCATATCCCCCGGCATATGCTATGGACGTGGGCACGAGAGCATTCGTAGTCTTTGGCTTTTGCTTAGAGTCGCCGGAGATGGGGTGCGCATTGAAAAAGACTTCGAGGACGAACGCTTCCGGTTCTGTTTCCCTTGTGTGGTGATAACATTGTCAGTGAACTTGACTTGATGATGGACAACGTAGAACCAAGGAGGTGCGCGCACACGTCAAGGACCTATCACAACGGCCTCGACAAGTCATCGCCGTTCGTTGAAGCGGGAAGTGACGGGCGAGTAGTCATGAGGGGTGACTCACGAGACAATGTCAAGCTGGTCTGCAAATGGGATTGCGTTCTTGGGGAAGATACGCAACGATCGTACACGGACTGGAGACGAAAACCTCAAGGCAGCGAGATTTGAGGGTCCTGCGGGTTGGAGTGTAGACCAATGGAGCAAGATCATCGTCAGACGACAAGGCGCACTGCCACCTCACCGCAGCAAAAGGACGGAAAATGGTCGCCTACTCGTCTCCCTCTTCGTTCGTCCCTCCACGTCGCCACGACCCATGAGCGGTCTCAACCCCTCCAGCATCAAGCTACCCGGCCTTTCACTACACCACAACAAGAACAACCCAGTTCATACACGCGGCCGTAGCAACAGCATCCTCAAAGTCGAACATGTGGACAGTTCAACCGAAGAGACGCTCGACCAGGCAGCATACGCCAACATCAACGCCGAATGGGTCAACCGTAAAGGCATATTCCTTCACCATATGGCATTGACGTCGATGTTGACACCCCCGCTCGCCCGTTGTAGGTGCATGGATGATTCATGTCGTGCTCATCGCAACGGGAAAGGTCGTCATCGACGCCATTCCCGGCATTACTCAAAACTTCTCCTGGACAGCAGTGAACCTGTCCTATCTCGCCGTGCGTCTCTGTCCCTATTATCCCATGGCTCTCTACCTGTCTCCATCAGACGCTCGTACTGAACTGAGTCTTCTAGTGCTCGTACCTCATGTTTCATTGGGTAACGGGCATCCCTTTCGGCAGTGAGCTACACGGTGGCGCGTACGATGACCTCACCCTTTGGGAACAGATTGATGGCGGTGCGCAGAATACGCCGTCGAAAAAGTGGCTCTTCTCCGTTCCCGTTGGCCTGTGTGTTTCCAATCACTCCTTTCCTATCCCAAGGAACACACGACTGAAATCTCAAACAGTTTCCTGCTTTCGACACATTACACGAATTATGACCCGTGGCTATTCGCCATCAACCTATCGGCCCTAATATTTGCACTTGTGCCCAAGCTGCCTATTGTACGTTGTGCAATCTGTTGCCGCACAATGCCGGGCTGACAACCGGTGATCGGATGTGAGGCGCATCGCCAGCGCTTACGTATCCTCTTCCCTACTCATTCATCTGGCGATGCCACCCCCATGAGCAACATATCCGGAACCGAGACGCCACCAGACTCCTTCCGTGCGCTACCCGAGCTTCGCATAACAGAGGCGCAATTCCTGTGAGTCGGTGACAGAGAAACGAGGAGGGGAGGGAGGGAGGGAGGAGAGGTTCTAGAAGAGATGGGACACTTCAGGAGTAATCTCACGTCTGGGCTAGTTATCCATCCAGCTGGTTGTTTCTAAAACATGCACAACGCGTTATTCGGCTCTTTTTCTCGAGGAATTGCATCCATGATTTCTCTAGGTCAAGTCCTCAGCCAGGCGTCCAACATTCTCTTCCAGTGGTAAACTAGGACGTCTCATTGAGCAGGTCTTGGTACTGAAGCAGTCGTAACCTTTGGATCGGATGAGCGAGACCCAGCGCGTTTCACGAGAGGAGCTCACAGATTACGCAGAAGCATCAGAATCGTCACCTTTCCTACGGCAGGGATGTACAGCGATGCCTACAGAAAATGCAATGAACATGAACCCAGGAAACAGGAGAAAACGGCGATGAAGAGCACACCTTGTCTCGCACGTCCGCCTCAAAATTCTTGTCTGCGGCAACATTCACGCACACACACCCGTCCTTCAGCGCGGCCGTGGGGACCTTGTACGTCGCACTCGGTACTGCCGACACGACGACATCCGAAACCGCAAGGCATTGCATGAGGTCAAACTCAGGCGGCGCAGGGCGCACTACGTGGTGCCGGTGATACGCGCGCCGCGCGGCTCGTTCCTCTCCTTTAGCAGAAGAGGTGGACACTGCGGGTCCGCTTGGTGTACTCCTGGATCGAGTCGATATCGACGGAGAAGACGCGTGCGCCGTCGTTCGCGAGGAGAGCGCCAAGCGGACGCCCGACGACTTCCGATCTGGGAATCGCCAGGTCGCGGGAGCAGGATGCGCAAGGTGCATGGAAGAGAGGCAGCGGGGTGGTCACGTACCTGTTGATGACGGTGATCGTGCGGCCGTATGCACGGTCGCCGTATGGCAGGAGTACATTGTACACCCCGACGCGCTCGAGCGCTTTCACGACGCCCAGTGGCGTGCAGGGCAAGATCGACTTGACGGTTCCGGGTGGTGGCACGTCGTCTTTGAGTGGTGCGGGAATATGAGCGAGCGAGGGAGAAGAGGCGAGGAGAGATTTAGGTTCAAGATACCGAATGCTGGTGAAAGTACGATCGAATCGTTCGATGAGGGAAGGGATCGAAGAGGCGACACACTTGTGATAGAGATTGTAGTGAAACTTATAATTTAGGCCCTCGACGTCCTTGAAGGGGGAAACGATCTGCTGCAAGTAGTGGTCCTGGAGTGATAAACACAGAGACGGTAAGCCCGCGGTGTAACACCGGGAGCTCGGATGGGCTGCAAGCTGGCTGCTGGCTGACCTGCTCCTTGCCAAAAATTGGATAATAAACCTGGATATGCGGTTACACAGAGTTCTAAAGGCTGGGATAAGTGCGATCGCACCATTATCCCATCAACGGTATCGTCCGCGTTGGCATCGATGATCGCTTCCTCAACACCGTCACCATCCGCATTGCCAACATCTGACTCATGACTTGCAGGAGCATTGAGCGCTACACCGACTTGACGCAGCTCAAACTCGATACCCAGTGAAACGCACTGCTTGCGCGTAAATTCTGCGTAGGACCGGCTGGGCCCATTTGAGGTGGCGAGGATACCGACAAGCTTTGGCGGACGCGAGCGTGAGCTATTGACCAAGGCCGCTTTCACCTCGGCGAGGAAGGGCTCGGCGATGGTGTCAGCTTTGAGAAGAATACCTTTGGGCGCGGGCGCGGGCGCCGGGTCTGGCTCTGACATCGGGGTTGTCGTCGTTCACTTGTTGCGAAGATTTTACGAAGATTTAAAGGTATGAAGTTATGATTACATAGATTAGATAAGATAAGCACGACGAGCGAAAAAGGATGTGTGGTGCCATGATGTATGGCAATGTTGAGATTTCAAAGGTGGCCCTCGTTGTCTAATGGTTATGACGTCAGACTTCTATACAACGGGCATCTGGAGGTTCCGGGTTCGAGTCCCGGCGGGGGTATTGGGAAACCTTTTTTATTCATTCCTTCGCTTCGCCTTCTTTTTACTTAACAAGCTCGGCCATGGCCATGTCAGCCCCAGCCGTTCTCCTTCCCTCGCTCCCCACCTTATCATGTCTTCAGAGAAAAAGGCCGTCGACCACTCCCACCACCTTTCTGACCTGGCGCGTAGACATGCCCTCTCCCCCCTCAAAGGTCTGCAGAAGTATTACGGCAAGGATTTGATTCCCTTTGCTGGTGGTCCGTTCTTTTCTTATCGCCTTGCTTTCTCAACATTGTTCTCACCGTTTCCAGGTCTGCCCAGTCCCGAATACTTCCCTTTTACGTCAGTTTCTGCACAAGTCCCACTCGCTGACGCATTCCCACTCGACCCTCCGCGATCCGCAACGTCTCCTGTCTCCTCTTCACCGTTCGGATGGCTCTGGCGCCTCTTCGGTGCCAGCAAGGGTGATACCACACATGTCCAAATCCCTCGTGAACCACGTCAGGGTGACGGAGGGCTCAACCTCTCAAAGGCGTTGCAGTACGGCCCAGTGACGGGTCTCCAACCCACTCAGGCGTTCGTCCGCGAGTTTACACAGCGCATATACGCTCCTGCGTATGATGACTGGACTACGCTCGCCCATGCAGGCAATACGGACGGGTGCGACCTCTTCTCGGCGTCTGCCCTCGCGGCCACCCGGCTGCAATCTTTGGGTACTTGCTGACCAAAGACGGTGGGCCCAGATGGAGCCGCGTCGCCAAACTACTGCTCAATCCGGGAGACACGCTCCTTGTTGAGGAGTGGACGTACCCCTCGGCGCTTGCGAGTGCCCGCCCGATTGGTGCGCGTTGGAAAGCTGTCCCAATGGATGGTCAAGGTATGCGCCCTGACGCTCTCAGAGAGATCCTTGCTGGTTGGGATGTTGAGCGCGACGGTCCGAGGTGTGCAGACTTTCCTTGGTCCTCATCTGCACGCTGACATCCGAGAATTAGGCCGAGAGTAATATACACCGTCCCTGTGGGTCAGAACCCGACGGGTGTCGTATGTGGCAGCATGTAATCCCGGAAACCGTTCTAATCTGATGCCTACGCCAGACTTTGGGGCTCGAGCGCAAGAAGGCCATTTACGACCTTTGCGTCCAATACGGTCTGGCCTCGTCCTGCCATTTTTGGGTTTAATTTAAGAGCGCGTTGCCAGATATTATCATAGCAGAGGATGACCCGTACTATTTCCTTCAAGTGGGCGAATTTGTGCCAAAGTCACTGCGCAAGGCCGAGCGCGAGTCTGCGGCGGGTGAAGACATTGCGCGCTTCATTGCAAGCCTCGTTCCCACTTACCTCAGAGTTGACACGCAAGGGCGCGTCATCCGGCTTGATACCTTTTCCAAGGTGCTTCAGTCCCTTTCACATCCTCTTTCACTTAGGAATGTGTTCCATAGACGATCGCACCAGGCGTGCGGCTCGGCTGGTTTACATGCAGCCCACTCTTCGCAGAGCGGCTGGAACGTATCGGTGAGGTGTCGACGATGAGTCCATGCGGGCTCAGCCAAGCGCTCGTCGTGGCTCTCCTCTCGCGGTGGACCTTCGATGGGTACGTCCGCTGGTTGCGTGGTCTACGCACGCAATACAAGCTCCGGCGCGACTTTTTCGTCGACTGCCTAATGGAGGAGTTTGACGTGGTGCCAACCCCCGCCTCGGCGGTTCCTGGCGCTTGGGTTGCCGCAGGGGACCAAATGACGATAGTGTTTTCCGCATACCGTCGTGGTAGCATGGACAAGGAGAAACCGCGCCCGTTGTTGTCCTTCGTACCCCCGTCGGCGGGAATGTTCGTCTGGATGGAGCTGTACTTCGGGGACGTCCCCAATCAGACGGATGAGGATGGCTCGGTGGTCACTCCCGAACGCCAGTTCTTTACTCGCCTGGCCGACGCAGGCGTACTTACTGCTCCTGGCTGGTTCTTCCTCCCTGAGACGCACAAGACAGACAGCTTGCCTTCTTCCGCGGCAGACCATCACATCGGCCACACGCGCCTGAGTTACACCCCGTCGGATGTGAGTGCGGTTCCTGTTTGCGTACCGCGCGTCCTTTATCATTTGCTAACTGACGTGACCGGAATCGGGGTACGTAGGCGGAGACAACGCGGCGGGGTGTGAAGATATTTGCGAAGACGCTTCGAGAATTCTGCCGTGTCTAGCTAAGCCGGTGGGTGGTTGGGAGCTGCGGGGAGGGGCAACAGACGCGTTTGCGTGTACCTATGTCGATATCTGTCTTGCACTGCCCAGTACACTTGGATCATTCATTCTGGGTTGGGGCCAGACCCCGAAATCTGCCCTCTGACCAGCAACGAAACGGGGGTAAATGGCGAGCGCGGCGATGACGTTCATCGAAAGACTAGGCGGTGCGGTGTTGTGTTGGGCGGATTTCCACATCGTACCAAGCCAAGGGCATGAGCTCCACACGTTTTTGTCCACATGCCCCGTGCCCCACCCCAGCCCTGGTTCCAGGAGGCAGCCGGGCCTTCATAAAATGTTGAAGAGGCGGCTCTGGGCCCTAAACGTCGAGGTTTCCCTTTTTCCTCCCACTTTACTCTATCCAGGCGCCATGTCTCCCGTACGTCGGTTCTTTCTCTCCGTGCTCGCGTTCACCTCACTCGCAGAAGGTCAACACGAAAACGAACCGCGCGGACTGCCTGACGCTCGCCAAGCTCGCCGAACAAGCCGAGCGATGGGACGGTGCGCGTTAGACACTCTCCGAATTTTTGCGTCCTCCCCGCTCATTTCTCATCTTTGCGGAAAAGACGTGATCAAGCAGCTCAAGTCCACCATCTCCTACTCCGACGCGCGCCTGAACATGGAGGAACGCAACCTCCTGTCCATCGCGTTCAAGCACGTCACGGGCACCCTGCGCACCAGCTGGCGCACGGTCGACGGCATCGAGAAGCAAGAGACGGCCAGCGGTCGCGCGACTCTGCACGAGCAGGCGCTCATCCGACGCCAGCGCGAGAAGATCGAGCTCGAGCTTGCAGACGCGTGCAGGGATCTCCTCGGTCTCCTCGACCAGCATCTAGTCCCTGCGGCGGAAGCCGGCGAGGAGCGCGTCTTTTACCTCAAGATGCACGTCTCTCCTTCCCCCCCCCCCTCCCCCCCCTCCCCCGCCTTCCCTCCCTCTTTCGCCCACGAGCCATTCCTGATTGCGAAACTCTCCTTTGGGGCGCGGCGTACAGGCAGGGCGACTACTACCGGTACCTCGCAGAATTCGCGCGACGTCAGGAGCGGGAGCACGCGGCGCAGCTCGCTCTGGAGGCGTACAAGGCTTCATATAAGCACGCGTTCGGCACGCTGCCATCATGGCACCCGACGCGCCTCGGCGTCGCGCTCAACTTTTCCGTATACTTCCATGATGTCCGCCGAAGCCCCGAGCGCGCGTGCCACCTCGCAAAACATGCGTTCGACGAGGCCGTCGGTGCCATGCACGCCACGCCGGAGCATACGTTCCGCGACTCGTTGATGATTTTGCATTTGTTGAGGGACGACATCATCCTATGGTCTGCCGAGATGTTGCAGGATGGTGCGTACAGCCTTTTCTTGAGGAAGTCGTTCTGACGGATGCCTTTCCTAGAGGGTCTACGGGAAGAGGCCACCGAAAAGAGGTAGACTGTTGCCGCCCATCAGTCAATCATGACACGCTTTCGTTCTTGTCGTAAATGTAGCTTTCAGTTCTAACCATCCATGTAGCACCAGGGAATCTATATCCGATTGACCTTTCTTTTGTATCTTGTTTGAAGCATATGCGTGAAACAGATTTCCGTGATCCTCAACGTCAGTCCGAAGCCCTGGGTCGTTGGTCACAACGTTTTTGGCTACTGCAGGGTCACACGAGGACAAGACACCATTTCATCATCCTGGACAACGGAGACAACGACGCGTAATCCGATGCTGGTCCAGCCCTGATATCGATTGTTCTGCCCCACGCATCATATCCCCTTTGATCTTTGCGGCATGCCCACAACCACGCTCTGGGCTATCCTCCTCACTTTCGCCCTTTGAGCGAAGGGAGAGCGAGCTGCGACAGTCTGCGATCGAGGAGGTCAAAGGGCTGCCGAGGGGGGTTCAATTGGGTCAGGCCCGTGCGCCAATGGGTCGAAGGGCACAGCCATAAATGCTGCGGTGCTATCTACGTTCGTGAGGGGGGTGATGTCGTAAATTTGGGGATCGCAGTCGCCACGTACACAATATACGTGTACTTTGATATTCCAATGTTGCGCGTTACCTTCTCCGTTGTACAACAAGAACACGTCAACCGACAGTTCAACAGGCCACCTCACCGCTCTGTTCTCTCGCGATGGTTAGCTTGAAGGCTGCCTTTACTCTCTGGAAGGGTGCCTCGTACGTCGAACGTTCAATTCGATCCTTATTCCATCCACGCTCACCGGTATACGCAAAGGCCCATCGCTCATCAGCTTCCCATCGAGCTTCTCCAGGCCATCTTTCTGCAGTTGGCAGAGCTGAACGCGTCAGATGTCGTCGATCGCCTATCCACTACTCGTCCACCTCTTCGTCCACGCTGGATCGCCGTCACTCACGTTTGTCGTCAATGGCGCTTCGCGGCGCTGGGCCTGCACCAACTCTGGTCCTTGATCACCCCCAGCCTATCCATCTCATGGGCCCGGGCGATGATGGAACGCTCCGCGCCACTTCCCGTCCGTGTCGACATTCGCGTCAGCACCTCGTCACCGGACGGCGGTCTCCACCCACTCGCCGCTTCGGAGCTGTTATTCGTCGCGTCGAGGATACGCACTCTCCGCCTCGTCGGCCTCCGCGCGGATATCCTCCGCGTCCTTGATCACCTCCGCAGCCCGTCGCCGCTCGAGGCACTGACTCTCTCGATCTACGACAGCGGTCCGCCCGTCGACCTTCCCGAAACCCTTTTCGGCAGCAAGGCCCCACACCTGCGGCGCCTGACCTTCGCCGCCGACACGTGCATCCGGGCGCCGCTCTGGCTCCTCAAAGGCATCACCGACTTCACGACGGGCTCGGACACCGCCCTTCCAGAGCTGCTCGAATCGCTCCGGGCGATGCCGCAACTCGAGGTTCTCCGTGTGCAGCACTGCCGCGCGGTGTGGGATGACGACGACACCGACGACAACAACAACGACGACAACGACGACGAGGGTGCCGCGTTTCCAGGTCCGAGATCTGCGGCTCGCGCGGTGGCGCTGCCGCATCTCCAATTGTTCTCCTTCCGGGACACGACGCCGCGCCGCTTCGTGCTGCTTTCTCGGCGCATCGACGCGCCGCCCACCGTGCGCAGGCATCTCTTTTGGCGCTCGTGGGCCCTCCCAAGCTGGGAGCGGTGGACGCGCCTGATCCGGGCGATGCGCGGCCTCGTCCCGCGCGACTCTGTCTCTGCTGCCGACGACGGTGACCTCCGCGTGGCGCGCGTCGCTGGCGGCCCAGCGCGGGGCTCTTTCAGCGTATGGACGCGGTCGGCGTCGGGCCCCGCCTCTCCGACCTCGTAGGACGACGCGCTCTTTGCGTTCCACATCGACTGGAGAGGGAGCCCCGTCGATCCGCGCCGCGAGACGTTGCTCGAGCACTCGAGCCCGTTTTTCCATCTGGGAACCTTGTGCGCGCAGCTACGCACGACACGCCTGCAGGAGCTCGTCATAGAGCCCGATGCGGAGCAGGCGACGACCGATGTCGCGGGTGTGTTGGCCGTACACTGGGAGTCATTGTTCCGGGCGTTGGAGTCGGTGCAGAGCTTGCGGCTGCACCGAGGGATGCCATCCCTTCTCCACTTGATGTCCACCAAGGCGCTCCTCCTCCCGAACCTGCAGAAGCTGTACATCGTCCGGTCCGATGTTGGCTGCGCTGGAGAGGCCGAGGACGGCGCCGTGCTTTGGAATCTGAAGAGGCTTGCTCTGCGCGGGTTGCATGCGGTGACCAGAGATGGGGCGAGTTTTGGGGACGAGCTTGTTGCGCTCGTAGGTGAGCGGCAAGGCGTTGAAGTGATATCGTTGTTGGCGAAATCTTGATAGTCTTACGTTATTATGAAAATCGCATTTTTACTTGGCCTCGCTGCCAACCCATCTCTGCTTCGCTCATTCTCCCTTCGTCTCTGCGTCCTTCCTTGCATGATACATTCGAATCGCATTTCATCAGCCTGAGGCAGCATTTCTGTCCCATCCCCTTTCCATTGTCCAATGTCTTTCCCGACCAACATAACGCCCACCACTGGCATGTCTTCGTCCCCTGGGCAGGTCTGCCAAGACCATGACGGATCTCCATCGCGGTATATCAGCTCATCCCTGGGTGATGATGCTGCCGCCGCCATGGCTCGAAGGTCACCGACCCTCTCTCGCTCTTACAATCCCATGGACCCCGACGCTCGTGAACGTCAGCGCACCCTGGACGTGGACATGGCCATTCACCTTTCCCGGGCCCGTCAGGGCCCCGTTTCTATTTCCCCCGACGCCTCCCCGCTCACAATGAGGGAGCACCTCGACCGCGAGCCTGAGACACTCACCCACCACGAGGAGAGCACGTTTCCCACCCTTTCGATACCGGAGGAGCAGGAGCTGGAAATTGCTCGCGGAGAGATCCCCCGTCAGCTGCGTATCGAAGATCCCTACCGTAGCGCACTCATACCAGATGACTTGCGACAGGACTTGGGCCTGGCGCACCACCTCGCCCAGAGCCATGAACCTCACCTCCTCGACTCCCTTCGAGATGTCGCAAACCAGTTCGACGGTGCTCTGCCCCTCTATCAACCTTCCCCCCTCCATGGTCAACAGAGATTCCATTTCGAAGCTATGGAAGATTTCGCCATGGAAGAGAAGACGCGGCTTGGACTTTCAAATACTCTTGATAATCGTTTGCAGCATTTGAGGGTGCGCAAACCCTCGCAGATCAGTATAAGCGGCGACATGTCGAGCGGTGGAAGCGGGGCCGATTTTCGTCTGCCAGCACCTCACGCTGTGCGCGAGCGGAAACTCAGCCAGAGTAATGCCTTGCCGCGCCGTCATGGCGGTGGTAAGATGGCACTCTTCGAAGGATTACCCGGCGCACCGCCCGCATCCCTGACTGCCGGAATTGCGCCACCGCTTTCTGCGGTTCCTTCATTTGCCGACCTTCCTTCCGCCACGGGAGGCGGAGTCGGCCACGACAGACCATATAGGTTCTCCTTCTACTCTAACGCTTTGAGCGCAACTATTCATGCGAGAAGCCTGAGTGAACTCCCTGCGGACGGACAGTCGTTTGAAGATCTCTTTGCTGGTGTGGGCGGACTGGCTCCCTCCCAGGGTCAGCGCCAGCCCGCGCCTCACCGGGCCCCGCAATCGACCCATCCATTTGCTCGCACTCCCCGCGAGGACATGAAGGTGGCTCAAGGCGAGAATGGTAGTGCTGCGTACAAAGACCTTGTGGCGGCAGACCCGGGACATACGTGGTGGCTCGACGTCCTCTCACCCACGGACGAGGAGATGAAGATGCTCTCGAAGGTGTGTCATGCATACCTGTTCGGTTTCAAATTTTGACCATGCGCAAATAGGTTTTTGGCATCCACCCGCTGACGGCAGAAGACATTCAGATGGAAGAGGCGCGCGAGAAGATTGAACTTTTCCGGACGTACTATCTCGTCTGTTTCAGGAGCTTCGATCAGGACCCTTACAGCCCAACACACCTAGAGCCATTGAACATGTACATCATCGTTTTTCGCGAAGGAATCCTCTCTGTGAAGTAGTTCTCCTACCGGGTGACAAAGCTATACTCATCGTCCGCTCGCGCAGTTTCACTTCCGTCCCACTCCCCACCCACAAAATGTGCGCCGGCGCATCAAACAGCTCAAGGACTACATCAGCGTCACCTCTGACTGGATCTCATATGCCCTCATCGACGACATCACCGATGTTTTTGGTCCGCTCATCCAGAGCATTGAGTACGAAGTCGACAGCATCGATGAGCTCGTGCTCATCCTCAAGGAGACCGAGCAGACGGACATGCTGCGCCGCATCGGACGATGTCGAAAGAAGGTCATGGGCCTGCTCAGGCTCATGGGTAACAAGGCGGACGTCGTCAAAGGGCTCGCGAAGCGGTGCAATGAACACTGGAAGGTTGCGCCGACAAGTGATATTGTACGGTTGGCTTTCCGTGGCCTTACCCCCGCTTGCTCTTCGCCTTGGTCTTACGCCCATTTATAGGGTCTCTATCTCTCGGATATCCAAGACCACCTGATTACGATGACCCAAAGCTTGAACCACTACGAGAAGATTCTCTCACGCACACACTCAAACTATCTAGCACAGATCAGCATCGAGATGACGGACGCGAACAACCAGATAAACGACGTGCTCTCCAAGCTCACCGCGCTGGGTACAATCCTCATCCCGATGAACCTTATCACCGGTACCGTATCCCCGTTTTGTCCGTCGCCTTTTTTAAGTTGATAAATAAATCATCGTAAGGTATTTGGGGCATGAACGTACACGTTCCTGGCCAAGGCGTCGACGGCTATGGGTGGTTCGCCTCCATCGTCGCCGTGCTCGTGACGATCGGTATTGTCGGCGGCTTTTCTGCGTATAGACTCATGGTCAGATAGACGACAGTGTCCTCTTTCTCTCCTGTCTTCTCTACCTCTTATTTTCACCTTCCGACGCCTTGTCGATGAGGTTCGTTTAACAAGAGTAGTTCTCACGATACACACATAATCGCCTCCCCCGTCTCCCGTGATTGAGTGTTGGGCTGAGCAGGACTCCCAAAGAAACTAAGCAAGAGAATGTTACAAGTTCTATGCTCGAAGCGACGGATAAATACAATGAGTACAAGTGAATGAGCCAAAAAGCATGCAAAAAAAACAGAAACCAAAGAAAATTGTGCAGTTCAACTACAAGGGTGTACCTTCCCCGTTCGTGTACGTGAGCTTAACCTTACGCTGCTGTTGTGGGGGGGTCGCAGGCACCGAAGCAGAACTCGTCCCGACGAATGGCATATGCCGCGTGTCTGGCGACATGATCATCGCCAATGAAGGCGAGAGCGTCTGTGTAGGCCTGTGGCCCGACGGAACTGGTGCCGGTGCAGACGGTGCAGACGACGAAGAGGAAGAGGAAGATGACGTTGGCAATGGGGCGATCGGCTGCGGTGGAGTGGGAACAGGCGGTTCTGCCACAGGCGTATGACGTTTGTATGATGGACTCCCATACGGCGATGCGTGCTCCGATGTTGCATCTCCCTCGGGATATTTGCGTTTTCGTGATGCAGACGGTGGAGTCAGCGGTGCAACAACAGGCAACCGCATGTCATCGCCTACCACTGGGGGGGCAGTGGATGATGAGACGGACAGGCGCCGTGCTGAGGATGACGACGCAGGGGTAGAGGGAGCAGCAGATGCAGAAGGAGGGGGCAAGGACGTCGATGTGGGGGCCGGGACCGGGCGCGTCCACTTGATTTCCCAGGGTGGTGGCGGGGGGACATGGGCTGTAGGAGCGTTGATCCGATGCGGTGGAGAGCACGGGTGAATCGGGGGACGCGGCGGAGGGGGGAGAGTTCGCGGGTGATAGGAATGACCGTTGGGTGTAGGGTGATGCAGAGCATGTGAGGTACTGCTCGAGTGGGATGGAAGACCATTCGCTAAAACAGTGTCTGGCTGGCCAGGACTAAACCGGATAAGCTCTATGAACAACGTCTGCGTATAAGGAGGGGGAAGCTCCTTATAGATGATGTCCTTGCTGAATGTATCTAGCATCTTCACCGTATCGACATATGTGTCAGGGTCAGGGGTCTCTGCTCACGGATTCGGACATCAGAGGTGAGACATCGGAAGAGAATATGTGGCTACTCACTGATATCCTTCACACGCAGTTCTGCATAACCATACGAGCGGTTCTTGCGAAGACAGCAGAGCGGACACACGAACCGATTGTCGTACTTGTTGCTATCGATAGAAAAAAACACACAGCTTCCATGGTAGAACTTGTTGCAGAGCTCACACGCGACTTTGGGGTAGTTAAGAAGGTAGTGTGTGCGGCCCCGGCAGATGCAGCGCGTCCCATCCAACCAGTCTTGATCGACGTCCTGACCAAACGTAAACTTCGGTCGCCGTCGCTTCTTCGTGCGAACAGTGACGGGAAGTTCCGCCAGGATACGGTGGAGACCTGCGAGGTCGAGTCCGAAGGAGACTTCCGGGTTCGGTGAAACGGCAAATTGGATCTTGAAGAGCTTTCGCATATAGTGCCGCACCTGCGGAAGATACTCCTTGCGCTGGTTGCCTGGTTGGGACGCGAATGACAGGAACTGTCCAATGACAGACGTCAACCGATCCACACGATGTACGACAACGTCGAGCTGTTTCCAGTCCTCCGAGTAGAATCTTGTGATGTCAGGTGCGTGCATCAGCATTGTCGGCATGTAGCAGAAATGCCAGCTTCGTTCCTTGTGTAAGGATCCGTTCCAATGGTGATGATCACAGAATGGGCAAGAACCACCGCTGCGGGCGCACTGCCCGTGAAACCGGGCAAAGCAGTGATCACATTGCACTGCATCCGACACCGTACCCGGGGCTGGGGGACGCACAGCGTCGTGGCAAATGCACGTGAAGAACTCGTCGTCCGGGGGAAGGTCGTCTTCGGGTCGCGTGGCGGCGAGTACATCCTCGAACAACACCTTTCCATGCGGCTCGCGGTGATTCGAACAGTACCAGGGCAAATTTTCTAGCCAACGATAGTGGGAAGTTAACTGTTCGTCCAACTGATCAAATTTGGGTAGGGAGATTATGCCTAGGTGTAGCTTGGCATACTCAACCCACTTGAACATGGTGTCGAAGATGTCCTCGTCCTCGCTGTGGTCGTATCGGTCGTGCAGCACCTGGTCGCACCGCGACTCGAGATCGAGCGCAAAGTCAGCCCGGAGCTTCAGTTGGCGTATGGAGGGAATGCTAAAGTCCTTTTCTGCTCGAGTGACGAGACGCATGACATCCTGTACACGGGGTCGCGGCGCGCCATCCTCGGGCTCAAGCCATGCCCGTGCCTGCTTGTCAAACTCCTTCGCTTTGACACGTGCGGACGCGATCTTATCCAGGATCGTCAAATCGATGGGCACATTCGCGTCGATATCCTCGAATTCGTTGAGTTCCTCGATCGTCTTGTACGGCTGCGATAGCACATGACGTGCGCGCTCGTCCCAGCTTTGCCCTGCACGCTGGCGCGCTTCCAACATCCGCACGTGCTTGTTCTCTTGCGGAAGATTGCACGCACGTGCGCGCGTCAAGAACCGGGCAACCTCTTCCAACGTCAGGACGCTGTCATCTGCGGCGTCATTCTCCAGCTCTTTAGTGAGTTGTTCGCGTGCAACAAGCTTCTCCACGTCCACAAGTTCGTCAAGGAAGACGTTGATGGATGAACCTTCCAACAAAAGCCGCTCGCAATCCTGCAAGTAGGCCTCGCGATCACGTTCCGTCGGCGTCGCCGTGAGCAGAGAGCGCGCTCGCGCCTTAATATCTTCCGCCTTGGCCGCGTGGGTCTTGAGAAGCCCGATCTCGGGAGTATCGAAACCGAGATCCTCAACCTGATTCAATAGAGCATAAATCTCATCCAAACCACGATCTGGACGATCACCAGGATCTTCTGCCTGGGAAGCTACGTCTCCGGGAACAGATGGGCGAACCTTCGGTCGCTTCGAGCGCTTGCGGCTTTGCTTCCGAACGAGGAAAGTGTTGGCAGCGTCAATCCAGTCGTTTGCGCGGTTCACGCATTTGCGAATGTTTGCGAGCTCCAGAAGTGGATGGTTGATGCGATCAGCCCTCTGCCAAGAGCGCACGCAGCACGCGCAAAGGGGGACGAGCGCTTTCCGCCAGGGCCTTGTTCAGCTTGGTCTGCCAGGCCGAGGGCACGGAGGCGCGCTCCGCGACGCGCATTTGGGTGTCGAGAAGGTCTTCGTCTGTGAAGCGCTTGCGGAGTGTACGCTGTTCCATAGCACACTTGCACAAGGAGTGAGCATGATCGACGCAGGCGACCTTGTTAGTGCAATGACACGTGACTTGGGAGAGATAACAGAATGCTTTGCACGTGATGCACTGATATTGATCTTCCGAGCGGTCTTCTTCTTCCAGAATTTCGCCAAGTTTCAGGGAACGCGCCCTGGTCCTGTCACCCATCTCACGGTCGACCATCTCCTTCAAACTGTCATTGAGCCTTTGTCAAGCGACCGAAGGCTTGTATGAGCGCTTCCTCTCGGATCATCACGAGGTACCCCCACTTACCAAATCGCCGTCGCGATTGACTGTGATTGCTGTGTGATTGTGATGAGCAGTTCGTCGTGTGAGAACACCGGCTGTTTTCGGTGTTCCCTATACCGCTCCACACACTGGCGCCCATACGTCAGCCAGCCGGGAAGCGCGAAATTGACCGCCTCATTCAAGTTGAACTGGAAGACGTCAATAAGGACTCCCTGATAGGCCGGGGAAGAAAATTTCAACTTACTCCATGATTGAATCCGGCGTGATAAGCCTTGGGGAACGTAATGACAAGTTCCCCAGCACGCTGATTGCACGCGCAAACCCGCACGCCCTCATCTGTCAAGCGCTTTGGGTTCATGAGCGTGACAAGCTGGAAAAGAAGGTCCGGCTGCGCCTCGAATAGGTCAGGCGCTTCTTTCTTAATTGCCGCCTCAAATTTCTCGGCGTCATCTCCCGGAATTCCGTACCACGTCTTTGTTTCACCCCAGTGCACTGTAGTGACGATCAGAGAATTTACACACGCCGTGCTGAAGTGGTGATATACTCACTGAAATTCACAGAATAGGTGTAGTGATCCTGTTGTACCAACATGCGTCAGTGGAAACCGCAGTCGATGCAGCGGCGCCGCACACCTCATTATGCCAACAGAACGTGGAAAATATCATGCCAACATATGTCCATGGTACGGTCATGCCAGAGATGTCCGACTTGATGTATCGAAGAAGAGAGTCAGAGAGGATAGGAATGTTGTTCAGGTTCCAAGGGTCCTTGGAATACGGGTTCATCGGATGTGTTTCGAGAGTGGGCATAGCGCTGCCCCGGTGCAGGGAGGTTGAAAATCCATTCAGTACTTCTTAATCTGGAGCAGAGGAATGAAAGGCTATTACCTTCCGTGTGTGGTTGAATGCACATCGGCACCGTACTCGATTTCCACCGTTTCGTGCGGTGATTGTACGAGCCGCCAAAATTCACGCTCGACGTCATTCTCTGTCACACAGATGTCACCGAATATGGTGTCTGTCATGTCGTCTTTATCTGCTTCTTTGGCCTGTTCAGGGGGATGTGCCCGGAACCACCTCCGGCGGAACTCGCGGTCGCGTGCTTGAAAACTAGACAAGCAGTGCTCCTCGCCCTCGTCGAAACCAAAGTCCCCCCCAGTGCCAAATATGCACGTCGGACAGAACCACTGCCCACGCGGCACGGTCGCAAGCGGGGGGTCTAAGCAGAACATGTGAAATCCTGAAGGAACGTAATCAGTGTGATGCGGGAACCAGAAACAGAGAGGAAAGCTACCGCAATCGCAACTATCACAGAGAAGCATTTCTTCTCCCCTGTCGTTTTTGTGGCATACTTCGCAAGGGAGCTGCATCAAAAAAAAAAAAAGAAACGCATGACGGCTCAAAATAACAAAGGGAGACATTACAATGGGACGCATACCTCCGAGGAATCTACGTCATCATCCTTTGTGGACTCTGCAACAGCTGTCCGATTTGCAGCCTTTTTACTGCTCCCTAGAAGTACATTGGGAAATATCAGCAGCGATCTAGGACCAACCATCAACCAGACTGACGCGTCTTCTGTTCAGATAAAGTGGATGTGCGACCTCTACGACGGCGGGGCGCGCTCTCGTCCGGTTCTTCCTTTATTTCAGACTCAGGTGGCTCCGAGAGGGGGCTCGATGTTGCTGTGAGGGGACTGTCCGGAGGGCTCATACTTCCATCGCAATCTGGCTTGGCGGAGGCACTGCCGGCAGACCACGTGCGCTTCTGCATATTTGTGTGAGTACGCAGTTGCGAGTCACCGCGCGGTGCTGTGGCGAGAGAAGCCAGGGGGGAGGCCCGCACGTGCTTGCACCAATGCTCGTACGGGAGAATGATGCGAGTATAGGAATTTTTGATTTGGGTAGAGAGACCAGAAATTCCAGTGTAGCCCAGATAGCGACCCAAATCAGCCCACTTCTTTCCCTTTGTGACCTGCATACCATTTAAATGAAGATAAAAGAAAGCAGTCATTAGGGGGGGGGGATAGAACGCTGGTGAAATTAAATAAGAGGTCTCACTGCATCATAGCCACCAAGTTCTTGAACTTTCTTGCGTAGTAGCCACAGGTCCATGGGCTTATTATTGATAGTAGGTACAGATACTCTGGTGTTGCCCTGCTGTTGATGGAATCGGTACAATTGCTCGAGAAAATTTATCTTGGCGCGGGACGAAGCCTCGATTGAATTGAGGCGTTGCAGACGTGTAGTGAACCTGAATTTCTAAAAGACGATGTCCGATAAGCTCATCGCTCTCCCCCCCCCCCTTTGAAGCCCCCATAAGAAATGATAAGTGGAGAAATGTTCACCTACCTCGGTGTCAGTGACAAAAGGCATGTGCCACGTCTCAGGTGGAACGATCTTTGCTATTCCAAATTCTTGCGCCTGTGAGGAAATCTCACGTATATACGACATTGGGTCCTTAAACTGCTCTGGCGTGGGATAGAACACGGGGCAGTCTTGTAACCCAAACGGCCGCTCCTTCTGCGGCGCCTGTGATGAGGCTGGAACACGGCGATTGCGATTGGCTGTACGGACGGTGCTCATGTCGAGGCGTGGAGCAGCTGGAAGCGGTGCTGCATCCGGTTGGAACAAAGTTGGTACCGCAGGTGGGCCATCATCAGCGCCATCAGCATGCGCCACACTCTGTAGCGCGGCGAGCGCTTCCGTTTTGGACCTGCGCGGCGCACGGCGGCCAGAGGGCGCTGTGGTCGAAGAGGAGGAGGATGCAGCAGAAGTAGGTGGTACGGCAGCTACGGCAGGGGAAAGGAGAGGGGGCTTAACAGAGCCAGGGGGTTGCGGGATAGGAACGGCGCCCTGAACTGGTATTTCGAGAGAAGATATGAGCGTCGTGGGGGGTTTGGGCGGCACGGGCGAGCCGACGGGGCTGGCGAGGGGCGTGGAAGTATCGGCGAGCGCCGTGCGCGCACGACGGGGAGTCCCGCGTGCTGATTGTGCTGGGGAAGACCGGCGCATGGATAATATTCGCAAGAAAGAGAGAGATAGATTAAGACAGAACTAGGAGAAGCTGGTCGTCGCAAGATGATAGTTGGTATGTGGTAGCGGTCAGGCAGATGGCTACCACAGAGTCGTGGTGGAGGAGGAAGCGAAGTGGTCGCCCTGCGTGTGGATTGCACGAGCGGGCCTTGAATTTGGCCACCACCCACGATGGGCACTGCTTCGGCGTGGGAACCATTCCGCAATTTCCCTCGCCTCGTCCTGCCCTCCTACCATTTCATCCAAAATCAATCCCGGTCACCTTTTAAATAATTTCAGACCATTCTAATGTCAACCCTCTCACGCTCCATGTTCTCCGCCGATTTTTCCAGAGTCGCCTTGAGGGGGGCGTATGTCAGATCTGCCTCCGCAGGCACATCCCAAAAGGGGTAAGCGCGGGTGCCGCTGGGGCCCAACATTACAGAAGCCCGCGCTTGAGGCTCGGCTCAGGTCAGTCAACTCAGCTTCTTGGCCTCCTCTGTTCGCTCCAAGCGCCCGCACCTACCTCCCCATCCCCTCCCTGAGAGAGACATCCCACCATCTTAAAATACCTCCCCTCTCACATGTCGTGTCTGTCTTACAGACAGGAGGAGACAAGCCTATTTTTTGAGAAACCATTCCCAGACCGCCCATGGCAGGCGATCGCCGGAACCTGTTCCTCCCTCTGCCGGATCGGGCAGCCACTTTCCATAAAAGGGGTACTCTGTGCCAACAACCTCTGTCTGTCCTGTCCGTAATCGGATCGATTCCAATCCAATTACCAACGTGGCCATCGCTCTTTCGAAGCACCAGCCACTGGCGGGAGCGGAGCCTAACCAATCTGGACGCTGAATTGTATCTCTACCCATCCCAGCCTCCCAGGCTCTTGTAACTCGCACGTTGCCACAACTACTGTATCTAATTCACTCTTGTCCTTTTGACGTCAACCCAACCACACCACACCGCGCCGCCGTCCGCGGCCCAGGCTCCGGACGACTTTCCTTTCTCGGAGTCGGGCCACCAACCCGTCGAACCGTGCTAGCATGAAAATCATATTCAACCTTTCAGGCGCTAATTGAACAACTAGATACCGGGTGATTCACTTCGAATTGTTCGACGCTCAGCAAACGCAAATATGATCCAATCAAACCAATTCGGACACGTCCTCACACATCCGGGCAATCGGCGGTCATGGAAATTGATTACTTGAACCCAAGTGTGGGATCTTCATTTCATTTAGAACGCAAAACACTTGGGACAAGAACGACGCGCCAACTTTAAACTTCTCGCACACTGATAAGTGAATAACCGACAAGTGGAATTACGGGGAAAAAAGTGGTACGTTGGATGGCAGATGCGAGGGGTGGGTGGGAGTATGGGAGAAGAGGAGGAAATGCAGACAGAAAGAAAAAGCAAGCGTGCTTCACAACCGAGTTGTCACGACAAATAGACCAAACAGCCAGTTCGACAGCGCGCCTGAAATTTACGAGTCTTCACCGGCAGCATCGGCAGCATCATCCTTGTCCGCTGGTTTGTCTGGCATCGCATCAATGAGTAGGTTATCCTTACTGCGAATGAACGAATACTACAAACCTGAGTCCTGCATATCTGAGGTCCAAAGGGTGAGGTTGTCCCGGAGCAGCTGCATGATCAGAGTAGAATCCTTATAGCTCTCTTCAGAAAGTGTGTCGAGTTCGGCAATGGCATCATCGAATGCCTGTTTGGCGAGATGGCACGCGCGATCGGGACTGTTCAAAATCTCATAATAAAAGACGGAGAAATTGAGGGCAAGACCAAGACGAATAGGGTGTGTTGGGGGTAGCTCAGTAACGGCAACGTCGGAAGCAGCCTTATAAGCTTCAAGGGACTTGTCTGCAGAATCTTTCCGCTTGTCGCCTGTGGCGAACTCAGCCAGGTAACGGTGATAGTCACCCATCCTAGGACACAACGCAACATTAGCGCCTGGAGTGATACAGAGCTTGCACACTCACATCTTGTGGTAGAACACTTTTGACTCGCCTGAAGCAGCCGAGGGGATAAGATGTTTGTCGAGGACATCAAGAATATCCTCGCAGATCTTCGCAAGCTCGGACTCGATCTTCTCGCGGTAGCCCTTGATCATTGACACCTGAGCCTCATTGCCCTTAGATTCTTCCTTCTGCTCGATGGAAGACACGATCCTCCAGGATGCGCGGCGCGCGCCAATGACGTTCTTGTATGCAACGGAAAGCAAGTTACGTTCCTCGACCGTGAGTTCTTGATCAGACGAAGCGACCCGCTTCATATTTTCCACCATCTCTAAAGGGTGCGAGCGGAACGAGTTAGTCGCGCGGAATCAACTTGGATAGTGGCAGCAAGGACCTTCATAGCGCTCGGCCTGCTCGGCGAGCTTGGCGAGATAAACGGAATCTTCACGCGACTCGGGCATACCTGTTCGCGTTGATCAACGAAAAGATGTGGAAGAGCGAGAAGGATAGCCTACTGCAGAAAGGCTACTGTTCGTCGAAAACTTTTCTGAAGGAGGACTAGGTGAGAAAAGCGCGGGAGCGGGATGGGGGGAGCGGGGTACTGCGACGTACGGGTTGGGGCGAATTCTGGTGGTTGATAAAGGAAAAGGAGGACGGCGATGGTTGGTTGGGAAGAGAAAGCGCGTTGGATTAAAACGGGGCATCTGGGCACAGGGTTTCCGCACAAGCTGGGCCCAGGGTTTTCCACTAGGGTCAAGGGTTTGCTTTATTAGGAAGTTCCCACGCCTTGTCGGCTTGTTGTCTCTCCTTAGTACCCACCTTTTCGCTCGAGCACCGCCAACTCACTGATCGCGAACCTTATCTCCTTGTTTCTATCCTGTGCTCCTTCCCATCATTTTTTTTTTCTTTTTCCAAGGCAGTGACCATACGTGACATGTGACGGTAACACCCGCTCTCCCGTGAGAATCCCGTCTCAGATGTGTTCCACATTCGATTCACGTTCATTGTGGTCGAGTCTATGTCCCGTCGTCATAGTACAGATTGCCATGGGCCACACCTTCACGGAAGATGTGCCGTAATGTGATTCACCAGTTGTCGCTCTCGGCGCCACCTCACCGTTGTGAAACAATATGTTCGCATATCTTTGGAAGAGCTCAACACGCTCAACATTTGTTTATTCGGCCCGCCTCATTGCGAGATTCCAACCCGTGATTTCTACACATCACCGTCGCCATGCAAGCATGAGGTCACCAAGATAATCGGCAAAACTAGAGCCTGAGAATCGACCCGTTCTTGTGACCATCGAAGGACGATTTATAATCACCCCAGATAGCTAGACAGGTTAGAAGGGGGGGTGGGGTGTTGAAACACTAGCTGTTTAGTGTACACAGGCCCCTGCATGAGTAGTCGGTACTTTGTGTGGCACTCCGAGCCTATGGCTTGCAGCAGTCTTGGCTCTCAGTATTCTTGCGGAGCGATCAATTGAACTGCTCCGGTCAAGCAAGAAATGAACCCTTGTGTCACAGGTAACCGTTGTCCAGCTCGTCGCTCGCCGCAATCAAAACCGATGATCTCCGATCACTCGTTTGTCCATCAATACATGGGATCATCACGAAACGAACAGGGCCGCTTTGGCCAAACTTTATCGATACCCCCATGACAGCTTCCAGGTACGCCACGTCGCACCGCAGAGCCAAGACAGGAACCAACAACCGTACCCACCTCTCCCGTCCTTCAGGGCTACAGTACGGCTACCAGTGGCATCGCTACGAAGTCTGTACGGATCGCCGACGCCTGCAGGTCAGTACGCTGTGTGTATGGTAATGAGAGGTGGCCAACCGCCCGCACTAGTACTAGTACAACAGTGGTGAGGTCCGCAGCCCCAGGTCACCACACTGGTCCCGACCGAGAACCGGCACTCCGACTCTGTATGCTTTAAAGTTTTCGGGCGCTGATAATATGATCTTGAATTCGAATGTATTCGATCCACTATGTTGCATAAGAAACACACTCGTGTGTTCTATGGACGGCAGACGGCAGGCAGCACACCCATCAGGTAAACCAGAACGGATGGTTTCGTACAAAGAGTCCGGTGTCATGATACGTTCGGCCTCATCCCATCTCTGCCATTCGACCTTCTGATGCATCAAGTCTCTGCAGTCCACAATGAGCACGTCCTCGAACACGATGACAAGGTCGTAAAGATTGAGAAGCTTGGTCCACTTTCGTATCTTCACAGCCAGCTTCGTTGAGCACACTTGTTGACCGCTTCGTATCACAGCCTGAACACACACTGGCGTCGGGACCAAATACTCATTGGACATGATACACCAACAGGACAGGATTGCCTCGTCATCGCCTTCCTGTTACAGGCGGCTATCATCTATATCGTGATCATAAAGAGTGGACACTCCTTCGGGGATGGGAGTAGCTTCGATGTTTTCACGGTCCAGCAGCCCGGGCACCTGAGTAAGCTGGCTCGTACGTGTGGCGACAGCACAGCCTGGGGAAGCTACATCTCACCGTGACTGGCACAGCTCTCGCAGGCCCAAGTGGGTTACCTTCTGTCTCTCATCGTGACATCGGGCAGTACACTGCAGTAGCTTTTCAAGATGGGTAACCGATCGCACCTCAATGGGGACAACAAGTTTAGTATACACCCTGAATGAAAATGCCCATTTGTTGCATCAGAGAGTGACGTTCCCCCAGCAGCGCCGAATGCTTGGCCCGGCAGGGTCACCACCACACATCTGTTGTCCTTTTTTCCCCGCCTTACTTCTAATTATTCCCAACCTTGCCATTCCTTTTCGAGAGGTTGCCTTACCAAATGGACAGCTCCCCAGCCAACAATTTCCGGTGTGGTCCTCTTTATCCTCACTCCTATGCTGACTTGCCATACAACCTTCCTGTGTTGCTCGGCTTACGAGTTATAGATTGGGCTCGGTGACCACCAAACGACTCTGTGTCATCAGCATCATTTCCCTGGCACTCTTGTTCCACTTGACAGAAGGGTCATGATTTGTCAAGCAATTAAGTGTACGCAGACATCATGATGTCATGTTTGTTCCAGAATGTAATGCTGTTATGGCTGCACCTAGCAGCCATGTGCATGACTCTGCAAAGATAAGCGGTTGTGTCCCACACCGCGGGGCATCGTAAGGTCGCACCCTCATCCATATTTTTGTTTTCGGATCTGTTAAGGTGCATCTCGGGGTTGTAGAACACCCCACAGTACTGCTCATACATGGGTTGCACCATTACAAGTGTCTCTTAACTGCGGTAACCCTCGAACTTCCGGCTCCAATCGCCTTTGAAGAGTGCTGACTGTCAAGCACGTTGGTATTGGAGGTAGGAGATGGAGGAGATCCTGAAGCGGTGCGAGTGATGTTGAATGGACACTGCACTGGGCCGGGGACATTGCCCGGGAATCGCTCTTGTAGTCCCCTGTGTGTCTTCCTACCCTTAACGGTGGGTGTCATCAGCAAAATGTGATTTTGCTGTAGCAAGACCATGTTTATATATAACCTAGGGTAGGTTATGTAGGTCAACACAAGTCATGGGTTGCCTCTATGGTAAGGTATGACATGGGTAACCCTTGGGGTTTTTTCCCCAAACTCATACCTGTACCTGTGAACACCATACCCATAAGGGTTAGTGATATTGCATGCCCAAATGGGCAAGAACAATAAGGGCAAGGGCCAAGAATGGTAATTTTTTGAATTGTCTGGATGCACATAGTAGCTACTTGCCTTTTCCTCTACCATGTTGAAGTGCCCCTATGATTCTTTCTCATTCTTGTCAACTTGATCTCTCAAATGTACTACTAAGTTCTGGGTGCTCTAACAGGTGTATAAACTGTACAATGGTCTTGTTAGGAAGCCAAGTTGAATCTCTTGTCTACTCACCAGACAATTGATTCATTTCCTTCTCATAACTGCTTGACTATCAGTTACTTCTGCATCTAACACTCAATGAGTCTAATGTTCATCATCGTACCAGATGGTGGTGACATTAGACTTGACTTTGTTTTACCATGGCTTTGTCACACAGAGAACAGATCTAGCTGCCAGTGCAGAATAGGCTCACCACACCATTCAGCAGTTGATTGTTCTGGGTTGGACCTGAAGAGAACATGGCTACTCCATCACTCATCCATCAGGAGGACAAGTATTCTATGATCTGACTGTACCAGTCTACTACAGAGCAGAAACTTGGTATGAAATCTTTGAAGACAAAAATGGTTGATGCTACCTAGGAGAAGAGCAAGAAGACCTCAATCAGTAGAACATCAAATTACAACATGACCTCAATCAACCTCAAGCTGGAGAAACCACAGATGACAAATAATCAGAACCAGCCAGTGTCAAAACATCAGGAAAAACCGGTCCGGTCCGTAGACACCGCTTAATTCTGTAGACACCATAGACACCATAGCACAACAACATACTATGTAGTGCTCTATAGCATCATAGTAAGTCTATATTGCTCAATGTAGTTCCAGTAGTTTATGACTATATTTATGGAGGCACAGTAGATGAAATCAAGTCTACATATCACTATGTAGGATGACAGAAATTCTGGTTGTCTATGGAGATGATCAGTTTACTACATTGCACTATGGAGACAATCAGTTTATTACATTGCACTATGGAGACAATTGTTCATTACATTGCTCTATGGAGACTATTGGTTATTATAATTATATTGCACTATCGAGCCTTACTGATTGGCCATGCTATGCTGCATATTGTCCTCTCCTCCCCAACCCACTCTCCCCTTTCCCATCCTCCCCCTCTCCTTCTCCCCTGATGACACTGTTTTTCTTTCTTGCCTCTCCTCTCCTGATGGGAGGTGGCCACATGCGCAAGTCGGTCGAAGTGGGGGTAAAAGGGTTTCTTGCTTGCTTTCTTTCTTTCTATTTCCTTCCTTTCTTGCCTTCGTCCTAGAGACAAAGGCTGGTTTTTATGTACATTAGGACTGGAGCTAGACTAAATGGTATCCTAGAATGAAGGTAGCTAAAGATAGGGAAATGTATTCTGAGATAAATGGGTATGGACGTGTGTGATCGTGGCGTTGAGGCGACAGGTGTAACGAAGCTAGGCTTTGGAAGGGTATAGTAAAGGGGGCTGTAGCAATGAGTGGGCACTAGTCGGCGTGGCTGAAATGCTGTGAAGGGGTGGTCAGCCAGGTCTCGAGCATTGAGGACTTCTGCCTGATGAGGCAGTGGCGGGCGTGCGGGCGAGTGAGCGTGCATGTGGGGGTGAGCATGGGGGTATGTGTATGGGTGTGTGTGGGTGGTAGTGACGTCGGAGGTGGAGGAGCAAGTGTGTGCATCGGAGGTGAGAGGTGGAGGGCGTGGTGTGCTTGTGTGTGTGACATGGTGGTGGGAGAGTGGGAGTTGTGGGGCACGCAGTGTTCGGGCTGTTGACTTGTCTCTCACGGTGGGTGTGGGTGATGCTTGGTCAGCATTGGCCAGTCCACTGTGATCCACGTCCAAGCCCACAACTCACCTTACAGTGCAAAGGAGAGGAGAGGGGAGAGAGCACATGGGGAACATGCAAGTGAGAGTGGTCACACATGAAAAATGCTGCTTGCTTGTCTATGTGACTATGCAATGGGATGTTGACATATGTGATGGCAAGGCACAAGGTAAAAAAGGCCAACATGTGCAACTTGTCGACTTCAAACCTTTTTTGACGACAGCCTCTTTGTTTTTACTAATCGTGTTCATTTTCTTTTGCCATCATTCTTCCCCTCTTTCCCCTCTCCTGCCCACCCTTCCTTCCCCATGGTCCCAGTTCAAGACTCTCAAGCTGCCAGTTTCATCAAGTTTTCACTGGCTATTACCCAAGTCATTCGAGTTTTCGAGTTTTCCCATGCCATGTTGTTTCCGTGGGTGCGTTTTTTGTTTCGTTTTCACGCACTCTCTCATCATCTCCCCTCTCCTTCCTACTAAACAGCCTCTTGTTGGCCTTCAAGCTGCCTTCTCACTCCCTTCTTCTGTGTTACTGCAGTGGTGACGATGGGGACGACAATGACATATGAGAGGACTTGTATTTAAGTGAAAGAAAAAAAATGCACACAAACAACTTAACTAAAATCGCACGCGGGGGAAAACACACGTTGCTTGAAGGTAAAGTATGCTTGAACCAAAATCAAGCTCCCGCACGCAGGAAATGGTATTTCAGGGGATGGGCACATCACAGAAAATGAAAGTGTGACCCATTCCCTAGGTCTCGCCAATGTGTGTTTCAGGTTTCCTTTTACTTGTGCAATCTCACTGTCACAGTGACAAGTACAACCATGCTTGGCATCTTCAATGAGTGTCTTACGCATTCTGTGCGTTACCCTTTCCTTCGCTTTTTGTTTTTTTGTCACTCCCCTCTGCTTTCCTTTGCACAGGCTTCGCGCGGCTTCAAAACGTTGAACACACGTTCACGTCTCGACTCACCTGTACCCTGGTGCCATCTTCTGCATCATCCTTGATGCCTCCTCTTACCGCGACAAAGCCACCGACACCACTGTCCAAGTCCAAGAAACGAGAGAAGGTGGCCCTCGCTCCCAGGCACAGGCCAATGAACAGTGAACAGGTGCGTTATTCCTTTTCGTTTTTGTGCACTCTCTCATACTCTCCGGCCTTTTGTCAAGTGCTCGGGGGGAGAAATGGACATATGGAGCGACAAGACACCACTTAGAACGCATATGCAAATGACGACAATGGCTACGGGTGCAGTCCCAAGAAGTGCCGCACGTGAGAGCTGGAACAGCACTGTGGAGGCGAGTATCTGACTGTAGTTCAAAAAATTAGTTAGCGTTGATATGTGAAATATATATTGTTTCCTGACATTTGTGTGAATTTAAGTGCCTGAGTTGTTTATCATAACAATGTTGTAATCAGTAGAACATAAGCATGTGGTTGGCTACATAGGTATGGTTGATGATGGGAAGAAATGTACATTTATGTTGTTGATATAACATTGTATGATTTATGTAGCATTGGTGGAAGAAATGTAGTCAATGGTGCTCTATATAACCCTGGTGGCAGCTATATAGAGTTTGGTGGTTGCTATGTAGACATGAAACCTCGATGGTTGTAAAGTTGCTACAGACGCTATGGTAGCTATATAGCGCTACATAGCATTTTCGTTTTTTCCTGATGAACTATCAAAGAGGAAACCAGTATCAAGCACCAGATATGAAACATGCCTATCCCTGATGAACTCAGACCAGACATCATCAGATTGAATGACAATGACACCCTCACCCCTACTGTCTTCTTCACCAGTAACCTACTAATATTAGTGCTTGCCTATCAGAGAGCAAACACCATGGCCACAGTCATGGCCAATACTACAGCCACCCAACCAGTGACTACTGTTGCCACCATGATGTCAGTCACCACCACAGCACCAACCTCAGTCAGCAGAGCAAACACCACCATGCTAAATGATACATATCAGGCTCTTAGAAATGCTCTACAACAAAGTGGAGGACATCCTCAGTGTCATGAACAATTTCTCAGAGAGGGCCCTTGAAGGACCCTGTCATATTAGAGGAAAACTGGGCTCGATGGTGCCACCTGTTTACATGACCCAAACAGGTGAGCAGAGGTGTCCACAATATCACATGTGCATTGTCATACAATTGATTCTAAGCACAATTGACATACAGCAAGCCTTACTTTATGGGCACTCTATGCAGCAGTAAAGGACAACATTAGAGGCCTTCTAAAGACCCTCTAGGATGACCCTAAGGTCCTTATATTGAATGCTAATGGAGATACTATAGACCCTGGAACATATTATTAGACTGACTCTAATAGAATGAACTATAAGGTGACACTGAAGACCTTAATACTGATATTAGGGTTGTGTCAGAACTCACCATGGAACAATCCAGTTCAAGAGTGAGAGAGAAGCTTGGAGACAAGTCAACTGAGTTTGAGGATGAAGTTGGTGAAGAGTTTGGTCCACATGAGTAGCAAGTACCAGAGAGGTACTGGTACTGGCTGTGAGAGGTGATCACAGAAGGAGAGGGCCATGGTGTTACTAGATAGCAGTCACAAAGGAGTACCCTTGGTAATAGAGTGCCACAAATCAAATGGACAGTCTGCAGACAGTCTGCTACTTTATTGAGTGCTTATATACTACAAGGGAGCTGCTAAATAGAGAACAAGTCATAACCTTGTTATCAATGTTAGGACTCACTGTTGAACAATCCAGTTCAAGAGTGAGAGAGGAGCTTGGAGATGAGTTGACTGAGTTTGAGAATGAAGTTGGCAAAGAGTATAGTCCAAACAAGTAACAAGTACCAGAGTGGAACTGGAACTGGCTGTGAGTGGTGATCATGGAAGGAGAGAGCCAGGGTGTGATAGATATGTTGGACGTGCAGCCACCCAGTGGCGTGTGTATGGACAAAGCCGGACCATACGTGTAAATATTCGAATTAGTTGTCGTTCGTTTTTTCCCTCAGTCTTTCACACACAAGACTGAGGTCAGTACCACACTCTCTTACTTCTTTTCTAGAACTAATACTGTACATAGCAAAGCTTCCTTTAGGTTAGATTGTTGAGATCTGCACTGCCCAGAGTCTCAGGTGTGTTGTGATGTGATCACAACTCGGATGCATTGACGCGTCGGATCACCCGGACCGGGCATCACTGGCTCAGCTCATACGCTGCAGCACGCTGTTAGTTACACTGATAGAGTGATTTAGGACAATCAGTAGCTACTTACAACTGATCCTTGGACTTACTTAGTGATCCGTGATAGTAGTTAACTGTACTGCATCTAGTGGCAGGTCTCAGGTACTTAAGAACGCCACAAAGTATGTAGATCACTTCAGTTTTGTGTCAACCAAACTGAAGTGAGTATTTACACTATGACATCTTATCTCACAGTACTAACGACACGTTGTAGCTATTGTCTGATAGGTACATTATTTATATTAGTTTTGTGTCAACCAAACTGAACTATTGTCTGATAGATCTGCCTGCGATCTTATCATCTGCTGCTATCTAATCACACATACTGCGTCTATTTTCAACAGGTTATGGGCCCTGCCCATATCTAAAATCCACAGAGATCACCACACACGTTTATTCCTATAACACCTCCCTTCCCCACAAACCTCTGTTATCAGACGACATCTTACTCCCTTGGCCCCTGGAACCAAAGGATTGACGCACGTGCAGTTACATCACGCGTCAAAGATACTGATTTGATCTCTAATTGATCTGGCTACAATTGCTCCGCTGGTCCGGATTGGCAATTCACCTCATTACATCATATGGCACCCACATTCACTATCCCCTCGGGAACGCCCCTGGAGATCTTAGATTCATCAAATTGGACTACTTGGTCATTTCGCTTTGAGGCCATTACCCGAATGAATGGTTTCCGGCGTCATCTTATCGATACAAAACCCTCTGGAGATAGCAATTGGGATGTTGAAGAAGACATACTGTTAGGTGTCTTCCAGCTCCATCTCCAGAAAGATATATACGCAGAGATAAGCGATAACACCAAGTTCGACACCTGTAAACTCAAGTGGGAACAACTTAAGACTACTTGCATCGGCGTTGGATCTATGTCCCTACATAACTCTTGGACCGCCTTCACGCATTTTGATCTAGATGACACCAGCCCGATGTTCCCACAACTACAGAAATTGAATGATACTAGGATCAATCTTCAGAACAATGACATGCCCGTCACCGATCTCCAATTCAGTCTCACTCTAATTCAGTCACTTCCCAGCTCTTACTCTGGTCTTACGCAAGCTATCCTCAGCTCTAATCTTCCAAACAAGCTTTCCCCAAAAGCCATTCAGGAACACATTCTCAATGAAGAGAGTCGTCGGGCCGGCTCCTCCGCTTCCCTTAACAAAATTGCTCCGGTCAAGAAACAGGACGATAAAAACAAAATAAAATGTTATTATTGCAACAAAGCTGGTCACAAGAGTCCTGAGTGCCAGAAGAAGAAAAAGGATGAGGAGGAGAAGGCTGAAGAAAAAGAGGGAGTCTGGCGCGGACACAAACAGAAAGGTCAACTGCGCACATAGTAGAGACTACTGCTACAATTACGGAGATCTCAGGATGATGAAAATGACATTCGCATTTCCCTTTACTTCGGTGACTAGATCGCGCTGGATGATTGACTCAGGAGCCACCCATCACATCAGTCCGTTCCGGACCGACTTCATCACTTATGCTCCAGCCACCGGATCAGTTAACCTCGGTGGTCACGCTATCATCAAGCAGATTGGGACCGGATCTGTATCCGTCCTACCGTCTGGAGGCATTGGGAAGTTTCCATTAACCCTCACCGATGTCATGCATGTTCCAGAAGCCGACGCGCAGCTACTTCTCAGTCAGTGCTGTTGCTCCGACTGGGGGGGACATATCACTTTTACTCAGAACGCATGCCAAATCTACTACAAAGATCAGGAAAGTCACGCAAGGATACCTGGAGAATAACCTATTCTATATTGACTTTTCATCTCCAGCCCTACACGCTGCAGGTGGGGGTGCTACCTGCTTAACATCTGGCATCAGCAGCATGGGACATATGTCCTCACGCGCGCTAATCAAATATGCTCATTCCGTCAAGGGAATCTCGCTTAGTTCAGTGGATCAGCGATCAGTCACCTTGCCCTGGGTGTGAACTCAGGCAAACAGACTGCGACTTCCTTTCCTGGCTTCGCCTAAGCGATCAGATCGGCGTCTACAGATCGTGCATACTGACTTAGCCGGTCCGATGCAGACCCGGTCGATCCGAGGTGCAACTTATTGGGCAACATTTATCGACGACTACTCCCGTTATGGGGTAGTGTACTTCCTCAAAAGTAAAGATCAGTGTGCTGATGCGTTCAAAAAATATCTCAGTGTGGTCAGAAAACCAGACCAACGATAAGATCAAAGCACTACACTCGGATCGCGGAGGGGAGTACTTGTCCGGTACCCTCAGATCGGTCTTAGATCAAAAGGGAATTGAGCATAGATTGACAATGCCAGGGTCACCACAGCAGAATGGCATAGCAGAGAGATGGAACCGGACCCTCGAAGACAAGATGCGTGCTATGCTACACGGCGCTGGTCTTACTCTGGGTTTCTGGGAGCTTGCTACTGATGCAGCAGTCCATATCTACAATCGCACTCCTACACGCATTCTCCGGTGGAACACACCTCACTCAGTCTGGACGCATGGACAAGTTCCGGACGTTTCCTATTTCCGCGTCTTTGGATGTAAGGCATATGTACACACGCCTGCTAACAAATGAAAGAAGCTCGATCCGAGATCGGTCGAGATGATTTTTGTTGGGTACAAGTCTGGATCTAAGGGTTACCGACTCTGGAATCAATCCACCTGAAAGCTGTTCTTATCGCGCGATGTCACTTTCGATGAGTGCATACTGCCTGCTAGGGGAGACCTTACTGACACTCCTCCTGCACAACCCTTGGTCTTCACAGGACCGGTTTCTTTCACTGCCCCACTTCTGCATGAACCGGATGGCTGCGGACTTAGTCCTGCACCTCCGGAAACCCCACTAGATCCCAATACACCTAATTCACTTTACCTTACCCCTCCCACTCAGCCCTTTCCACATACTCCGCCACGCCGTGTTCAGCCTGTGCGCCAAGTCCGCTTGCGCCAGCCTCACTCAGCATTGCCGGGACCATCCTTTGGTCCACCGCATCTGCCCTCACCTAGGCGTCTTCGCCCTAACCCGCGTTCTAATCCTAGATTTCTCACTTCTAACGCAAATGTGGGGGGGCGCCTATCGCATACAGCACTATTAGCGATGGCAGAGGCGATCACTCCAGCTACATTTCGGGAAGCGATGTCCTCGGACTCCGCCGATCAATGGAGAACCGTGTGTCAATATGAAATTGATGCACTCACTAAGAATGGTACCTGGGAGCTTGTAGATCTGCCGCCAGGCCGCAAGGCCGTGCAATCTCGATGGGTGTTTGCACGCAAATCTGATGGTAGATTTTGTGCGCGTTTAGTCGCAAAGGGGTTCACCCAAGTGGAGGGGATTGATTATGATGAAACTTTCTCACCAGTTGCCAGATTTGAGTCTTTGAGACTACTCCTAGCATTGGCTGCGCTAGAGGATTGGGAGATCCATCAAATGGACATCAAGTCGGCGTTCCTTAATGGCACACTGGAGGAAGAGATCTACATGGAGCAACCACAAGGTTTCATCACTCCGGAACAAAAAGACAAAGTCTGTCAGTTAAAGAAGGCTCTCTACGGCCTCAAACAAGCCTCGCGCGCATGGAACTTACAGTTTCATGGAGTTCTCACTGGGCTCGGCTTCACACGCACGCACTCAGATGCTGGGGTTTATCATCACCAAGATGCGGGGGGAACCATAATCATTATCCTCTATGTCGATGATGTCACCATCTTAGGCGATTCACTCCCACTGATTGCAGACATTAAGAATTCATTGTCTGCGTGCTATGAAATGACTGATCTAGGCGAGATCGACTCCTATCTTGGGATTTGTGTCACGTGTGATCGCTCGGCTAAGCGACTAGACATTGATCAATCTAGGTACATCTTGGAGATTGTCAATCGCTTCGGGATGGCGGATTCCAATCCGGTCCGCACTCCGCTGCCCTCCAGGGGCAGATGTCCACTTGGTCAAGCACTCTGGGGAGGCAACGCCTGATGAAATAAAGCATTTTCAACGCATCATTGGCAGCCTTCTCTATGTGCAGATCAGGACACGACCAGATATATCATTTGCAGTCTCTCGACTTGCCCAATACTCATCCAATCCCTCATCGCATCATCTACGCCTTGCCAAATACGTACTATCTTATCTTAACAGCACTTCAGATCTAAAGCTGCGTTATGATGGCGCACGCGATACCGGATTACATGGGTACTCTGACTCTAGCCTTGGAGACAATGCAGATGACTACTGTTCCACCTCGGGCTATGTCTTCCTACTTTCCAGCGCTGCAATCTCCTGGACCTCACGCAAACAGAAGACTGTTGCCCAAAGTACCACTCAAGCCGAATATATGGCCTTAGCCGACTGCAGCTAATCAAGCCGCGTGGTATCGGAGCTTCTTCTCCGAGATTGGCTATCAGATCTCTGATCCGATTCCTGCTTCATGGTGATAACAAAGGCGCCGTTGACCTCGCGCTCAACCCAGTCACTGGAAGACGGTCGAAGCATATCCCTATCAAGCATCACGCCATCCGCCAATACATTGAGGACGGACTGATCATACTTATCCGTACTCCCACAGGAGAGATGCTTGCAGATGGTCTCACCAAGCCACATACTCATGTGCTGCTCCGGACCTTCGTCAATGGGTTGGGTCTTAATTGATCTAATCTACCGACTGTCTTAATCATGGGGGGATGTTGAGATCTGCACTGCCCAGAGTCTCAGGTGTGTTGTGATGTGATCACAACTCGGATGTGTTGATGTGTCGGATCACCCGGACCGGGCATCACCAGCTCAGCTCATACGCTGCAGCACGTGTTAGTTACACTGATAGAGTGATTTAGGACAATCGGTAGCTACTTACAACTGATCCTCGGACTTACTTAGTGATCCGTGATAGTAGTTAACTGTACTGCATCTAGTGGCGGTCTCAGGTACTTAAGAACGCCACAAAGTATGTAGATCACTTCAGTTTTGTGTCAACCAAACTGAAGTGAGTATTTACACTATGACATCTTATCTCACAGTACTAACGACGCGTTGTAGCTATTGTCTGATAGGTACATTATTTATATTAGTTTTGTGTCAACCAAACTGAACTATTGTCTGATAGATCTGCCTGCGATCTTATCATCTGCTGCTATCTAATCACACATACTGCAGTCTATTTTCAACATAGATCACTAACTAATACAGTCTTTCACACACAAGACTGAGCAAAGCTTCCTTTAGCTTCAACAGATTATGAGACCTGACAGCTACTAATTACATCAACATCCCAAATAAAGCTATCTTCTCCCATAACAAAGCAGAATGAGTACCTCACCGTCAGTCGCACAGCCTTCAACCATAAAAGGCACAAGTGCCCCCACAGTGGGAGCCGCGGGAAGAAATGGAAGGGGCAGAATTCAACGACCCGACGCGCCTACCCTTGAAGATGGCGAAGTCGAGTATGCTCAATGGAAAGGAGTTATGGAAGCTATCTTCCTAGCTACGGGACTGTTGGATATAGTAAAAGGAACTGAAAACAAACCAGATGAAAATGTAGACCCCATTGGCGCCGCAGATTGGACGTCCAGGGATTGCAACGCCTGCGCCCAAATCTTCATGACAGTCCGATGGGCACAGCCCTCACCATAATACTTGGAACGGTGAACTCTAAAGAATGCTGGGACATTCTCGCTGAACGCTTCCAAGGAACGGGCGAGCATCAGGCCACCCAACTATTGGGTGACCTGTTCCTAAAACCATTAATGGACACAGAACCAATGGCTCCCCAACTCGTGCACAAAGTACTAACCGTGCAAATGCTTGCGACAATCAGGATTCCCAATAAATCCGAAAGTCCTGGCCTTCATGATGATCTTAGCACTCCTGAAGACAATGCACACCTCTAAGAAGATCCTTTGTTCTACCCCTCTCAACAAGTTAAACACTACATACATATCAAGTCAAATCCTTATCAACGAGCGGGACACGATCCGCGAGTTGGGCGATACTACCGCACTGTACTTTGCCAAAGCGTCAAATAAAGGAAAGGGAAAGGAAAAGAAAAAAGACAAGGACAAGAAAAAGTGCACACATTGCAAACTAAAAGGACATGAAATAATGGAATGTTGGAAACTCCATGGGAAGCCAAATGAAAAGGCAAAAATCGCGACCTGTTAACAATAGTGCACCCGGGACACCGAGGTCCCAACCAACACAAATCACTAGTGCTGCGATTGCCAATGCTCCCTGTTCATGACAACGCTATCCGTTTATACCATGCATCAGGGGGTGACTATGAACCAACCACCATCCTCGCGCTTAAGACCCAGGACCTCCTAGGAAGCTAATTTCTCAAATGACTGGATCATAGACTCTGGGGCATCGCGCATCATGACCTCACACCGTGAATGGTTCAGTCAATACACTGTGCTTTCACACCCCATACAAGTCATTCTTGGGGACAACAGCTCCATCCCCAGCAATTGGAGTCGGCCAGGTCAAAGTCCAAATGCGTGCCAACGACGTGTGGACCATGGCATTGTTCCGAGACGTCCTGCACGTACTGGACTTAAACGGAAACCTGCTCTCAGTTTCACACCTAGCACGGCAGTGGAGCGCAAGTCTGTTTCGAAGGGCAAACATGTGGTATTTATGACCAAAACCAACTAGTCTGCGAGGGGTCCTTACATGGCACATTGTATGTCATGTCCATTAAATCCCCCAAATCCGAGTCCGTGCGCATAGCCATGCTGGACTGTTTCCCCGCGGAAGGCGAACAACCACACAAGTTCGCCCTCACCGCTCGCACTACCTCCTCCAAGGCCTCACTGGACCTTTGGCACCAGTCAGTCTCGGTCACTTAGACCCTAACACGATAAACCGAATGCTAAAAAAGGGCATGGTGAAAGGAATGGAGATTGTGGGCAAAGGACTCACCACTGGGAAATGTATCCCTTGCCTCAAAGGGAAGCAAACCCGGGATGAAATCTTGAAGATGACCAGCACACGTGCCGATGTTGTGCTTGGCCGCGTCTTCTCAGGACATCTGCAGAAAGATGCCCACTCAAACTCGCCAAGGTTTTGAATACTTCATCACTTGGACAGATGATATGTCTAGGAAAGTGTTTGTTGGAGGACTGAAGTACAAGTCCGATGCTCTAGCACACCTCCAGGCATTCACTGCGTGTGCAGAAGTCGAAACCGGGCGACACCTAAAGATCCTTTCGCTCGGACTGGAGGGGGCGAATATACTGGAGGGGAATCTCAATCATACCTAACCCAGAAAGGCATTCAGCTAGAACTCACCACCCCAGACACACCGGAACACAACGGCGTTGCAGAACGCATGAACCGGACCCTACTTGATAAGGTCCGGGCAATGCTTATCGATGCCGACCTTCCAGAGTCGTTCTGGATCGACGCGCTTGAATATGCTGGCCCTCATTCACAATGTCACGCCAACTCGCGCACTCGACAACATGACCCCAGAAGAGGCATGGAGCAGGAACAAACTGAATGTCTCCCGACTCCGCATTTTCGGCAGCACAAGCCTTCGTCCACATCCCTAAGGACAAATGCACCAAACTTGAGGCTAGGTCACTGGTGTGTACATTCCACGGATATGCGCACCAAAGGAAGGCCTATAAATTAGTCCACCGCCCTACCCATCGCATCCTGGAGTCCCGCGATGTCGTATTCGATGAAGGGGGCCCCACACCACACATTGAGTGTGTCACTCTCGAACACGACGACGCAGACAAAAGCGTTGACGATATTGAGGGAGACGATAGTGATCCTGGAGGGGGCGCGAGACGCGGAACTGGTCTCCGACACCGAACTGCAGGGTGCTGAGGAGCACGAGCCCCCACAACCTGCCATCAGGCGATCCACCCGTATCATGCACTGCGCCCACACGCGACTGATGACCCTAAATTCAGTACCACAACTTATGGACAGCGAAAGCGACGAAATGAACAAGGAAACTTGGCCCATACCGACATGGCCACAGACCCGAAATCATACGCTGAAGCCATGTCCCAGTGCCGACTGCGGCGGAATGGGAACTCTGCGTGCGAAGATGAAAGACTGCACCTTCGAAAATATGGGTGTCTTCGAAATCGTCCCGCGCCCAAAAAATCGAAAAGTAGTGGGCAGTAAATGGGTTTTCACAATTAAACGAGGCCCAGACAGGAAACATACTAAAATATAAAGCTCGCCTCGTCACACAGGGCTTCACTCAAATCGAAGGCATTGACTTCGACGAGATGTTTGCGCCTGTAGCCAAAATGGCGTCCTTGCACGCGATCCTTGCCATTGCCGCAGAAAACGATCTGGAGGTTCACCAGATGGATGTCAAATCAGCCTATCTAAATGGTGAACTGAAAGACGAAATATACATGGAACCACCCCCTGGATTCCATGTACCCAACGGCATGGCACTCCGTTTGCTAAAGGCCATATATGGCACCAAGCAAGGAGGACATGTCTGGTATGAGAATATCAGAGTGACACTCACCCACATGGGGTACACCCACATGGACGCGGATCACACGGTCTTCATCCGAGAAACCCCAGGGAACTTATCATTTATAGCTCTCTATGTCGACGACATTACTATGGCATCTGAAAGCCTAACTGCAATCGAGTCAGACAAAAAGGAACTAAAAAAACACTATGAGATGACGGACCTAGGTAACATTACCTGGATCCTAGGCATCCATGTCACGCGCGATCGCCAGGAAGGCTGGATCGCACTCTCCCAAGAGAAATATGTTGAGGAAATGCTGGAGCGCTTTGGGAAAGCAAACGTCAAACCCATCAGCACCCCAACACTTGCAAACGAACATCTATTAAAGGTGCACTCACCCGAGGTGGACGTCAAGTCCTATCAACGTGTGGTCGGTGCAATAATGTACCTCATGCTGGGAACACTGACCTGACCTCGCGTACACTGTCGCCGCACTTGGACAGGCACGCCTCTTGCCCAGGAAATGAGCACCATCGCGCACTTGAACACGCGATCCGGTATATCCGGGGAATGAGCTGATCACTGCCTTGTTTTCCAACACAGACACAACACTCAGTCGACCTTGACTGGATATGTCGACACGGACTGGGCCAGCGATGTGAATGATAGGAAGTCGACCTCGGGATTTGTCTTCATGTTGGCAGAAGGGGCCATAAGCTGGAGTTCTAAGAAACAAATGTCAGTGGCTCTCTCGAGCACGGAGGCGGAGTATATTGCGGCTGCGCATGCAGTGAAGGAAGCCATATGGCTGAGACAGGCTACTCACCTGAACTGGGACAAAACCTCCATCTCCCCACCACTCTCCATGTTGATAACCAATCTGCCATGGCCATTGCCAAGAACCCAGAGTTTCATGATCGCACCAAGCACATTGAGGTGCGACACCACTTCCTGCACCAAAAGGTCAACGCACGAGAGATCGATCTTGCATACACCCCAACCTGAGGATCAAGTTGCTGATGTCTTGACGAAGGGACTCAGCAGGGAGAAACATGAGCGTTTCACGAAGGAAATGGGAGTGAACACACACCACCAGGGCTGAGGGGGCGTGTTGGACGTGCAGCCACCCTGGTGGCATGTGTATGGACAAAGCCGGACCATACGTGTAAATATTCGAATTAGTTGTCGTTCGTTTTTTCCCTCAGTCTTTCACACACAAGACTGAGGTCAGTACCACACTCTCTTACTTCTTTTCAAGAACTAATACTGTACATAGCAAAGCTTCCTTTAGGTTAGATCACTAACTAATACAGTCTTTCACACACAAGACTGAGCAAAGCTTCCTTTAGCTTCAACAAGATAGGGCAGTCCTAAAAGGAGTACCCTTGGTAATAGAGTGCTGCAAATCAAAAGGACAGTCTGAAGACTGTCCGCTACTTTATTGAGTGCTTATATACTACAAGGGAACTGCTAAATAGGGAACAAGTCATAACCTTGTTATCAAGCACAATTGACAGATGAGTAAGAAGTTGGAGCACACTTAGTGAGCATACTCAGTCATGCTCAGTAAGCTGCTGAGGAAGAAGGCTCATATTGATGAGTAAGAGTCCCATAATGTCCACATGTTCACTGCTTAATACACATGCAAAAGACCTGATTCATTTACTGTTAGTTAGTTGAGGGCTGGTCATCTGAGGACTTGTGGGTTTGTCTGTGGAATAGAGTTGTCTATAAGGCCCCTTATATAGTTCTATTAGGGTCCTTAGAGTTGACCCTAATACCTCTATTAAGGTCCTTAGTATTGCCTTATAGTTTGTTCTAAGGTTATTAGAGTTAGTCTAATAATGCATTATGGGGCCTATAGTATCTTCATTAGCATCTATTGTAGAGCACTTGAGGTCATCCTAAAGGGTCTTTAGAGAGCCTATAATACTGTCTTATATTGTTAGAAGGGTTGCCACTAAGTAGGGCTTGCTGTATGTCAATTGTGCCTAGAATTGATCATGCAACAATGTGCATGCAATATTGTGGACACCTCTACTCACCCCTTTTGCTTGTGTGAACAGGGTGGCATCATAGAGGCTGGGTTTCCTCTGATAAGGAAGGGTCCTTCAAGGGCTCTCTCTGGGAAATGGTTCATGACAATCAAGCACAATAAGAGATGAGTAAGACATTGGGGAATGCTTAGTGACCATGCTTAGTCATGCTCCATAAGCTGCTGAGTAAGGAGGCCCTAGATGATGAGTAAGGGCCTGTAATGTCCATGTGTTCACTGCCTAGTGCACATGCCAAGCATCTGATTCATTTACTGTTAGTTAGTTTAGGGCTGGTATTTTGGAGACTTAAAGTATTTGATAGTAAGGAGGGGTTTCTTATAAGGCCCTTAATAAGGTTCTATTAGGGTCCCTAGTGTTGTCTTATAGTTTGTTCTAAGGTTATTAGAGTTAGTCTAATAACATGTTCTAGGGTCAATAGTAGGATCTTCATCAGTGTCCAATGTAAGGACTTCAGGGTCATCTTAAAGGGTCCTTAGAGAGTCCTTAGTGTTGTCTTTTACTGCTAGATAGGTTGCCACTAAGTAGGGCTTGCCATATGTCAATTGTGCCTAGAATCAATTCACAATGTGCACATGATATTGTGGACACCTCTAGTCAGCCCTTTTGGCTGTGTGAAAAGGGTGGCACCATAGAGCCTAGGTTTCCTCTCATAGGGAAGGGTCCTTCAAGAGCCCTCTCTGGGAAATGGTTCATGACAGGTTGACTCTAAGGACCCTAATAGAACCTTGTAAGAGGTCTTATAAGGAACACCTTAAGACTGTCAAATACTCCAAGGCTCAGAAAGACTGGCCCTAAACTAACTTACAGCAAATGAATCAGATGCTTTGCACATGCACTAGACAGTTAACACATGGACTCTAGAGGCCCTTACTCATCATATAGACCCCCCTTACTCAGCAGCTTACTGAGCATGACTGAGCATGCTCACTAAGCATCCCCCAATTGTTACCGAGTGGTTTGGGGTCCGGAAGATGCCGGACCACCTGAACTATGGACTGCACTGTTTGCATTATGCGTGCGTCAGATCTTGATCGTTTATGTTCCTTGATATCACATTCGGAGCGCGTTGATCGTATCTTTCAGAAGATGTACTGAAGAAGCAATGAGTAGCATTGCTTCTGTCCTAGATGTTCCTGTACCGCCATGTACGTCCATTCCTTGATTGGGGAAGCACTTAATGCTTCCAGCACCGAGATTGTTTACATAGAAGCAACCTCGCTTCTATGAGCCGCCTTTTGCTTCTATAGCACCAACCAGTACTACAGTAGCATGAACCTTATCCCTGTAGGGCTATATAAAGCCTCCAGTAGAAACAGTTGAGCCTTAAGCTCAACTTAGTTTGCCAATCCCAAACAGTTGACTCCTACCCCGTCTGCAGAGCCCCTCTCATCTTGTTGTCATACTCTAGAAGGATCTAACACTCCTTCCCCTCCATGAGTATTGCTTGCTTGACTCAAGCATATCTGCATTGGTAGGACGCGTTTATAGATGCAACCATTGATCTTATTTAAGGCACTTTGGAGCCTTAACATAAGTTGAGCTTCTATCACAGACATCGCTGTGAAAGCGAACCAGAAATAGGCAGGAAGCCTAAAGACTAGGATCTAGTCATCATACGGTCAGCAACCTACGCTGAAGTAGTCAAGGGGGAGAATCTATACAGACCTCTCCACGACAAGAAGAAGGTGTACTACATGACTCTCGACGAGCAGCACGGTTGGACACACGCATACTTCTGTAAAGACCCCTACTGTCATTGGCATAGACAGTGGTAAGAGGGCAGACAAGTCCCGACTCCCTAGGAAAGGCAGTGGCGAGTGGACAAACTGGAAATCGAAGGAGAACATAGCATACGCGTAAAGTTCAACCAGAAATCAAAGCAAGGAACCAAATTTGGTTGGTTCAAAGCTAGAGAGAGGGACGATCTACCCTCAGGAATCAAAGGAACTGCCATCTGGTGTTGGGCAGACCAGGAAGGGCCTAACAGATACGAGGTCCGATACAAAGGACGCTACCTTCCTTGTGAATACTTCAACAATCAGTGGTACTTTGTTGATTACCACAAAGGACGTCCCTACGCAGGAGAGGATGAAGACATCGACGAATATAAGGTCCTAGGTTTAGGAACCAAGACAGATCCTTATACTACTCATTGGGAACCCAGAAGCCCAGTAGTAGACGACCCAGCTCCATTGATACAAAAGTCATCAAGTGGAGAAACAGAACAGTCGGACCCTCTGACTACAGATCAGAAAGCAGAAGCACCAGAAGTATTGGAGCTAGCTGAAAGACTAGAGCAGACAGTACACGTCTCGCCCATTGAACCAACAATTGTTGAAGAGCCAGAAGAATCAGTCGAAATGGCTACCATTGCAGCAACGCAGACAGCCACCATTGCCACCCAGACAGCAGGTGGAAGAGCAGGGCCCACCATCGTAGTAAACCCTGGAGGTGGTACCACCTGGAGCAGGAGGACCACCTGGAGGTGGAGGAGTCCCCTTCGGACCTGGAGGTCCACCAGTACCAGGAGGAGGCCCACCCGGAGGAGGCCCTCCAGCAGGGGGACCACCGGCAGCACCTCCTGTAGGACCAGGGGTGAATCTGGCACCTCAGCCGGCACCAGGCCCCCATGGGGGCAACGGATCTCTAAAAGGAGACCCTCCTGAAGTCTTCAAAGGAGACAGGAAAAAGACGAAGTACTTTGTCCAGGATTTCAATCTATGGAATCTGCTCAACAGCGACAACCCGACCATGACTATTCCAATGAAGCGAGTAGCCCTAGCTCTCACCTACATCAAAGGAGAGAAAGTACATGAATGGGTGGTCAATCAAACAAACCTGGTAGAAGCAAAAAGAAATGGGGACCCGCCATCTCCTTATGCACCAGTGCAGCTAGATCCAACTGACATGCTCTTTTGGACCGAATTTGTGGATGACTTCTTCAGAGAATTCAAAGACACCACAGAGCCTGAAGACGCTTTCATGGAGCTACAACAATTGTCCATGTCTAAAGCAGCATCGCTGGATGACTATACCAGCAAATTCCTTGTTCTGCTCAGTAAAGCAGGATGGGACCAGAATTCACCAGGAGCAGTAGAAGCCTACAAGGCTGGCCTAATTACCTGGCTGGTGCGACGAATCTACAATCGACCAGTCAGAGACATACCTGCCATCAATGATCTACGAGCATGGATCAATGCTGCTAGGGAAGAACAGGCCAGAGACCAGCTCATGAAAGCCAATATTGGATCTGGAGGTGGATCGTTGACCACCAGAGAAAATCGCATGAAATCCCTACAGGTTGGGAAAAGGCGAAACCAAAGAGATCCGAATGCAATGGAAGTGGACTCAGTATCCACTGATGCAGCAAGGACCAAGCGACGTCCTCCTCTGACAGAGGAAAAGAAGAAACTGCTAGCAGAAGGGAAATGCTTCATCTGCAAGAAAGCAGGACATATCAGTCGGAACTGTCCTGACAAGGACAGAGTCAAGAAGAAATCAAGTAACTCAAGGGACAAAGGGAAAGCTCGAGCTCTGGAAACAGAGAAGGAGGACGACTCAGGGGACAGTGGAAATGAAAGCACTGTCTCCGGGCGATCTACATCTCCTCCTCCTACCTATAACAAGAGCTCCTCCTCGGCGTCCATAAAGAAGATGTCCACCAAACAGAAGGAGGACTTGTTGGAAGAACTGATGGAACAGGGTTTTTAGGAACACCTAAGTTGACGGCCTGGCTTAGGAAGAATAGTGTGTTGCAAGTGTACATTAGAAGACTGAATGCTATGAATATTCCATTCACTTTCGTCACTGCACACACAACGGCCGAGGAATCTGCTCTACTGGACAGTGGAGCAACAGAGAACTTCATCGATCACTCAGCTTGGAAAAGACTGAAGATTGGGAAACAAGAACTACATGAACCCATGGTAGTACGAAACGTCGACGGAACCCAGAATAAGCAAGGGGAACTCACCCATTACTGCTGGCTTTGCATCCGATATAAGGAGAAGGAGAGCTTGCAAAGGTTCTATCTCACAGATTTAGGAACGGATCGGGTCATCCTGGGATATCCCTTCCTATATGAATTCGACCCCACCATCAACTGGAAGAAAGGACAGCTGATGGAAGGAACAGGTACAGATTGAGACTGCTCGATACAAGTACCTGGATCTCTATGTCGCAAAACTCCAAAAGCGAGCAAGAGATGAAAACCAACAATTGAAGAAAGGGGGAAGCCATTTACCTACAAAAGACGACTATTGCTCAGAAGTGGGCCCAGCAGTCGATTAAACCACAGGAAGGAGAGGATCCCCTTGCCAATGTTCCAAAGCAATTCCACCGCTTTGCAGATGTCTTCTCAGAAGAGAAGTCCCAGAGGTTCCCACCACCAAGGGAACCAGACATGCAGATAGAGCTGTTACCTGACGCACCAAAGGAACTAAACTGCAAAGTGTACCCCCTAACACGAGATGAGCGAGAATACCTCAAGAAATTCCTAGCTGATGAAGTAGAGAAGCGATACATCACTCCAGGTCCATCCAGCTACACATCTCCAGTGTTCTTCATTGGCAAGAAGGACAGCAAGGAGAAGAGGATCATTGTAGACTATCGACGACTAAATCAGTGGACCAGACGAGACAATGAACCTTTACCACATCTGGAACAAGAGGTGGAAAGACTCCTGAGGGAAAAAGGTCTTCTCCAAATTCGATATACGATGGGGATACAATAATGTGCGACTGGCAGAAGGAGATCGCTGGAAGGCAGCCTTCAAGACTGCCATATGGAACCTACCTGCCCAACTGTCATGTATTTTGGGCTCAAGAACGCACCAGCCTTCTTTACTAGGCTGATGAGAAGAGACTTCGGTGACTGGCTGGACCGATGGGCAGAATACACGGTCAACTATCTGGATGACTTTGGAATTGCCACGGGGGACAGTCCTGAACAACTAGAAATCCATGAGCAATGTGTCAACGAACTACTCACTGCTGATGCAGAAGAAGTCATACTTCCTGAAACCCCAGAAGTGCCAGTTCATGGTGCAAAACTAACCATGCTAGGATGGGACATAGACGAAGGGAAGATGAAGATTGAGGCCTCCAAAGTCCGAGGAATCACTGGACTGGCCTCGGGAAATCAAGGACGTACACGAAGTGCGCAAAGTCATGGGAGTCCTCAGTTACAATAGGGCTTTCATTCGAGGATTCAGTCAGATTGCTCGACCCATTATTGCCTTGACAAAGAAAGGGGTGCCATTTGAATGGACCCAAGAATGCAAAGATGCTCTGGAACGACTTATCCAGATAGTATCTTCTGACCCTGTCCTGCTCCATCCTGATGAGGAGCGACCCTTTGAACTGGAAGTAGACGCGTCCAATTATGCCATTGGAGCAGTATTATTCCAGAAGGACTGAACAAGGAAAGAGGAGGCCAATAGGTTACTTCTCAGCAGCCTTGAAACAAGCAGAGAAGAACTACGACATATGGGACAAAGAGTTCTTAGCCATGGTGCGAGCCTTGAAACACTGGCGACACCTAGCTCATGGGAGCAAAGCATAAGGTGGTGGTCTATACAGACCATGCGAACCTGTTGCATTACCGACACCCTCAGCGAATAAATGGTCGAGTGGCAAGATACATTACCTTCTTGGCGGACTTCGACTTAGAATTGAAACATCAGGCAGGGGCAAGGAATTAAGCAGATGCCCTGTCAAGGAGACCTGACCTTGACGATGGACAAGGGGATAAAGAAGAAGTGGTTGCACTACCTGACCATCTTTTTATTCGAGTAATGCACACTACTGCATTGGAAGAATGGATAAAGAACCAACAAGGGGAAGAAAGACACCGATTAAAGTTACTTGATTGGGTACAGAGACACCGACTGGAGAAGCGACATAACTTATGGTGGAAGAATGAAGCCTTGGTGGTTACAGGTGATGAAGGAACCCACAGGACGTTACTGGAACAGTATCATGACAGTCCCACAGCAGGACACCCAGGAAAAGCTAAAACATTACTGGGAATGATGCAATACTACTGGTGGCCCACCATAAGGCGCTTTGTCGACTCGATATGTGGAAGGATGCGCTAATTTGCCAAAGTAACAAGTCAAACACTCATCCAAAGCGACCTCCCTTGTATCCCATTCCACCAGGAAGAAGGGGCTACTCCCTTCTCGACTGTCAGCATGGACTTTGTGGTCAAATTGCCGAAGTCGAAAGGATGCAGACAGTATATTGACTGTCACTGACCACGATTGTACTAAAGGCGTCATCTTGCTTCCTTGCAAAGAAGGAAATGGATGCAGAAGAGCTAGCACAGCTCTACAAGGACAGAATATTCCCATTTGTGGGAGTACCAAGCAAGATCATATCCGATCGAGATAAACTAATAAGTTCCAAGTTCATTAGGGAACTTTGCGACCAGCTGCATATCAAACAGAATATCAGCACTGCCTACCATCCCCAGACAGATGGACAATCAGAAAGAACGAATCAGATGATGGAAACATCGCTAAGAATCTTTTGCAACCACCAACAAGATGATTGGGTGGATTGGCTGCCTCTGGTGCAATACACGATGAATTCTAATGTTTCAGAGACAACCAGACAATCCCCTTTCTTCTTATGGATGGGCTTTACGCCCAAGGCACACCAGCCAAATCGGGGAAGCAAGATACCAAGAATAGACAATTGGAAAGTCCGGATCCAGGAAGCGAGATCACAGGCACAAGAAGCAATGAAGATCACTTCCCTAATGTGGAAGCGAAGAAGTAGTTTCCAACCTTATCAGAAAGGAGAAAGGGTATGGCTCGACAGCACCAACCTAAAAATGACACATCCTACAGTGAAACTACGCCCAAAACGATATGGCCCTTTGAAATCACGGAGGTGATTAGTCCAGGTGACATACAGATTGGATCTCCCTAGCCGCTGGAGGATCCATAATGCGTTTCATGCCTCCTTATTGACACCTTACAAGGAAACCAAGGAGCATGGGGCCAACTACACCAATCCAGAAGCAGAATTGGTGGAAGGAGAAGAGGAATATGAAGTAGCAACGATTTTAGGTTCGAGACGAACTGGAAGGAGGAAACAGCTGGAGTATCAAGTCCGGTGGGAAGGGTACTCTGAAGCCCATGACTCTTGGGAGCCAGTAGAGAACATCAAAGCGTCAAGACTAATAGAGGAATATCACAGAAAGAACCCCACAGCCATACGGGTTATAAAAGTCCAGCGAAAGATGTCCTCTACTTCCTCATCCCCATATTGTCGCTCACAAATGTCCCAAACTCCCACTAATGAAATTGTTCCCCAATCCGACCTCTCTGGTGTAGAGGGACCACTTGAAATCACCACTCCCGATGCTTCCCTCCTCGCCTTCTTCCAAGGAATGGATGAACATAACACTGGAGAAGGAGAAGCAGATATACGTCCTCTCGAATTTGGACCCCCTGCTGACCAAGTCAACGTTCAGCCTGGGGATTGGGATGTGACGTCCCCCACCAGCACTCTTGACCAAGATGCCCACCCTGGAGAACCTTGGGTACGATGGGACACTGACAGACACCACACAGGGATTGACATCCCTGATGGCATGACTTGGGGCAACAAACCGGCCAGGTATGTGGCCTATGACATTGCCTTGGGAGAGCCGAGAGTGAGGGGGAAGAATGGAGAAGGCCATGCAGACTATGGCGAGATCCTCCAGGCTACCCCTTGCTATAACCTCTATAACTATGGCCAAGACGAACATGACTTAGACTGCTTCGACACAGAGAGGCAGTTCGAAGGGCGCTGGAGACAGACCCTCTACCTGCTAGGCGACTATGGGCTGCAGGCAGAACTCTACCACTTGGACCATCTCTACACCTTACAAGAGACACTGGAAGCTAACTATAAGGTGCTCGAAGAAGAGGAGAAGCAGCTGCGCTACAAGCTCAGCAAGTACCTAGCTGAGAAGCGAGGAGTAGAGAGAGACAGGGCTGAAGCCAAGGAGAGAATGGTGGCAGCCAAAGTACGCTCACGTTGTTGGGAGTTCATTGAAGCAGGCTGTAGCAAGGGAGAAACCCCTCCAGGTGTCTGGGCTGAAGAACTCCTCACTAACTATCGGGCTGGGCAGCCCACTCCCCTCTACCCATCTTCGTCCCTCAGCTGCCTTTGGCAGACATTGCTCAGGGGTATGCTACCTCTGACCCAGAACCAGTACCAGCCAGCCCCACACCTACGACGGTGCTAGGGTAACAATATCATCGACAAGAAATTGCCTGGGTGACCGCCATTCAATTGCAAGGAACTGGTCATCGGGCATGAACATCTTCGCTTCTTTTTCCGTGACACCTTACAATGTATCTGGGCTCTCTATGGCGACCCCAATTTCATGAAGGACCTTGTGTTTGCGCCCGCGTGACTTTATACCTCCCCTGAGCGAACGTCCCACATCCTCAATGAGATGTATACTGGTGATTGGTGGTGGACAGTCCAGGTGTGTAACACCAACTTTCAGTTTTTATTATACACTTACGATGGAGCCAGATGTCCCTTGAATCCCATCGCCTGGGTGCAACTATCATTCCTGTCATCATCTCGTCTGACAAAACACAACTTACTGTCTTCCGCGGGAAGATGGCATACCCCATATATCTCACAATTGGAAATATCCCAAAAGACATTCGTCGAAAGCCGTTGCGCCACGCACAAGTACTAATCGGTTATATTCCAACAACAAACCTAGAAGGCATGACAAACCAGGCAGCTCGACGCTGTGCCTTGGCAAATATATTCCATACATGTATGGAAACTGTTTTGGCCCCGATCAGTTCCTGTGGAGAAACGGGTATTGCTATGATGACTGTGGACGGAATATGGCGTCGCTGCCATCCGATATTCACAGTATTCATCGGTGATTACCCTGAACAGTCTCTCGTCACCTGTACATACAGCGGTCGCTGCCCCAAATGTCTGGTTCCTCGTGATCGACTAGGTGTCTTTGAAGAGTTCCTGCCCTGTCTCTCTAGTGATGTGAAGCACCTCTATCGCCTAGCAGATGGGGATGTAGGCATGTTCCACAGAGCCTGTCGAGAAGCTTGCCTCAAGCCCGTTTTTCACCCTTTCTGGGAATCTCTCCCATTCGCTGACGTCTTCCTGTCGATCACCCCTGATATCCTTCATCAACTACTTCAGGGTGTTATGAAGCATCTTATCGCATGGCTAACAAGCCCAACTGTCTTTGGATCAGCACCAATCAACCGACGCTGCCGCCTGTTACCCCCAAATCACAGCATTATGCTCTTTACCAAAGACATAACATTGCTGTCTTATGTTTCAGGACAGGAACACAAAGATATCTGTCGTGTTCTCCTTGGGGTCGTTTTCAATATCCCTCTTCTCAGTGGCCATGCATCAATGCGCGTCATCAAAGTAGTGCGCGCACTGCTTGACTTTTTGTACTTGGCACAGTACCCAAGCCATACGAGTGGTACTCTTACCCGCCTTCAGGACGCGCTCAAACACTTCCACGAGAATAAGGCAGTCTTTGTCGACCTTGGTACATGGGACGACTTTAACATCCCAAAAATCCACAGTCTCCTTCACTATTGGTCCTCGATCATGTATTTTGGCACAACTGACAACTATAATACAGAACAAACTGAGCGTCTTCACATAGATTTCACAAAGGATGCATACCGTGCCACAAACCACAAGGATGAATACTCACAGATGACCACATGGTTGGAGCATCGCGAGAAAGTCCAACAGCACATGGCATCCATTAAGCGGCAGCAGCAGGGTGAGCAGTGTGACGCTGACATCAGGACATCAATTGGTCCCTTGCAGACATGTCTCGGCATTCTCAAGATGGCACATAACCCCACAATGAAGTTGGTATCATTCGATGATCTTGCTGAGATGTACGGCGCAATCGACTTTCAAGATGCCCTGGCTGATTTCATTGCTCGGGTTAACAACCCTGATGCCTCAACGGCAACATTGTGCACACGGGCAGCAAACACACTAATCCCATTCCGCGGTGTCCCAGTCTTTCATCGGATCAAGTTCATGGCTAGTGATAATGACACTGACCAAATGGAGTCAATTGACTTGGTGCATGTGGAGCCACAACAATCCGATTCACATGGGCATATCCTACCAGCAAGATTTGATACTGTTCTTGTTCGTGATGGCACACATAGTAAGCAATTTTTATGAATGTATAACCTAAGCTGACTGTTACCCAAGAGGATCAAGTTGCGCAAGTACGCGTAGTTTTCCAGATACCAAGTAAAGCTATCCGTGACATCTTCCCATCCCCAGACATCACACCTCCAACTCACCTTGCGTACATTGAATGGTTCTCACAGCTTCCAGTCATGCCAGATCATGTCCATCGTATGTATAGGGTATCTAGATTGATTCAAAATGGGCGGCGATCTGCAGGCGTTATCCCGGTGAACACTATTGTATGTAGTGTCCACTTGTTCCCACGATTTGGTCCAGACACTCCTCCGTCTTTGACTCCCTTTACCATTCTGGAGCATTGCCACACATTCTATATCAATCCTTTTGCTAATAGGCTTAGCTACCTGCAATTTGCATAGTAATGACAGTTATTGCGAGACTATTGAAAGTTATTTATGTATTGCTAGTTCCAACACAGTATTATTGCATGTTAGTGCGCACTATTGCACTTAGCGTTGGTTACTCACTACTGATAGTTCAATTTTGTTACCAAAGAAGTACATCCGCCTGACCCCCCAGATTGATCGGGCATTACTTGCCAGACTTCTGACAGTTATTGATGTTATTGACACTTATCTGCCCCAACCCCCAATTGATCGGCTGTCTACTGACACTTATTTGGCACTTATTACTCCTTATCGCGCATTATCTTTGACTTACTTCGCATTACTCTCGCTAGCGCGGGAGGTTTTTCCTGATGTGAAACTGCTAGTAACAAAAAGGGGGATGACGGAGAGCTCGAGGTTATTGTATGCTGGTGCGTGTGGCAAGGAGGCGGGACTGGGTGGCATGAGCATTGACGAGCCAGTAGTGGAGAGAGGCAGGGCGTGCACATGTGCGTGTTCCACACTGTCATCGTGCGTCGTGGTGGTGCAACTAGCTTGCTGCTCCTGTTGCTGCAGTCGCGGGCGCGTTGTCAGCTTTGTCGCATTTGATTTGAGACGTGAGCACTGAGGAAGGCAGCGTAGGATTGTCGACGGAGATGGAGGGTGTGGCCAGAGGCAGGGCCAGCTTGTGGGTTGCTCGTGCCAGCGCCTTGCGACAGCCATGAAGGGGCCTCCTCCCCTGCAGGTGGCGATGGCATGTGTGAGCGCGCGAGTGGAAGGGGAGACGATGTGAAAGGCCGCGTGCGGCGTGCTGCTGGTATCGGCGGCGTCTCCTTGGTCGGCGGTGTGGTGATCATGACAGTCTGCTCCTTCTGTGGCGGCGCCTGACTGAGCTCCGGTCTGGACCTCCTTGGTCTTCTTGGGTGATGTTGGTAGCGAAGGACGGCAATGGTGCTGCGATGCTGGTGTCGCGCGAAATTAGAACCACGGCGGTGATGGCGGCTGGCGCCGAGACAGTGGCTGAGGGTGAGACCAAGACGGAGACAGGGAACGGAGCTGGGGCGACTGCAGTGAGGAGGCTGAACCCGAGGTGACTGGAGGTGGAGCACAGGAGGTGGCAGACGGAGCAGGTATGACGATTGAGGCAGGCGCTGACGACGTGGGGGTGACTATGGAATGGGGGCTGAGATGGTGACTGAGCAACAAGGTGGCGGCGACGGTCGGCAAGACTGTGACTGGAGCGGGGGGGGAGACGGGAGGGGAGAAAACCAGAAACTGAGGTGGCGGGGAAAACTGCGTCTCACACACGTGATCTCAGGGTTTTCGGGCTGGTATTACTTTTGTTTATCTCTACCGGCCCAGTCCCATCCCTCCCCATCCTTGAACACAGGCTCGCCTGCTACCACCTCGGCTGTCACAGGGGGGAATCCGGGTGAGGAACAAGGCCGAAGCCCATCGAGGCTGAGGAGCGCACGGAGCACGCCCTGGTGACGGCGCGTGAGCAGATCGCGGAGGTTGAGTTCAATCACCTGGTGTGCAGCCGCAATCCACGCCCAGTTGAAGCGCAGCTGGTCACCAGGAATCTCGGCGCCGGACATCCGCCTCCCACCGTACGAGGTGGTTGCAGCGATTGCTGAGGGTAGGAGAAGAGGTAGATGCGTTGCCGCCTCGGACGGACGAAGATGAGGAAGGACTATCGACGTCCCCATCGTCTCCCTCGCCAAGATAGTTGTTCTCACTGTCGTCATCCAAAAACAGCACAGAGTCATCGTCGTCGAAGTCGTCTGGTGATGCTCCTGATGGCGGCGGTGGCGGTGATGGATCCAAACCTGGACGGTAATTGGTTCATGGCGGTGGGGGTGTGTTTTTAAGATGAGTCTCGTTCGTGTGTGAGTGACAGAGGTGAGTGCGTCATACAGTCCATGCAAAGCAGCATGACGACAGCGAGGACCGGAGACGTCGAAAGGTGGTCGACGAGGGGCGAGAAGATAGTCGACAGCAGTGAAAAGAAAGTAGCGTGCCGGATCGATATGCTAGAGTTCGTGAGACTGGATGAGGGCAGAGAGGACAGTGATCAAGCAAATGAACTTGAGGCATGCTAGGAGAAGGCGGCTAGGAACTACTTTCACTCAAGAGAAGTAGCTAAGGAGATTAAAATACAGGAGGAAAAGTAAAGGAGAAAGGAGAGGGCATAAAAGATATTCGAGAGTGAGCGAGACTGAAACACCAAGACAAGGAATGAAAGATAAGGAGGAATCGAGCTCGCACCCATGGCATACTAAGGTAGGTGTCATTCATTGCCAGCTTTTGACTTTTAGCGGTGGGTTGGATGATCAAGAATTGCCATAAAAGGCGATTGGGTCGGCAAGAGAATCGGGGGTTCAATCATGCATTAAATTACACATATAAGTGAGTTAAGAGTAACATAACTGCTTACCTTTTTCCCTACCAAATCAAAAACAAATGTTATCCTGTTTCTGATTGACGGGTCGGGACCTGGCGGCTGACAGGCATTGGAAACTTTTCACCTGCACCAAGAGCATATCACAAGATTCGATCTTGCAATTCAATGAGATCTGCTTCATGTTGCTTCACAATCCTGGTCCAGCGAGTTTACTCAATCAATCTGATGAAGTCGACTTGTGATTGCACAGATTATCTGCAGATTAGATTCTGCAAACACATTGCAGCAATCTACATCCACTTTCCCCACCTCTGTCCTGAAGAGAGCACCTAAAAAGCTCCCATATAGAGTGCAAATAAATCCCCTGACCCACCATCCCCATCCACCAGGCCAAGGGAGAGCCTAGTATCTCTCTCACAGTAGATCATATTGTTATCATGTGATCTCACATCTAGGCTTGAGGGTGCTAATCAATCAGCGGAGATCGTCAAGGTGTTGTGATCTACCCCTCTTTCAGTTCGTCCCTAAGACTTCCCTTATTGTTCTTTACTTTCACCCCCATCCCCTTAGTTACAGTTTCATCCCTTGATACTGATGGTCCTCATTGTTTCACCCATTGTGTTTCATCTATTGTTTCATCTATTGTTGAGTCCCTTCTGCTATTGGCCCACCTTTTATCTATTGTTCCGCATATAGTACTGTACAGCCTCACTACATACAGTATCTAAGCGCCTGTAGAAGCTGGGGAATACCCCAAGCTTAGCTTTGTCCCATTTCCTGTCAGCATCCCTTGCCCTGTACTCTCTCTCAATCACAACTCTGCTTGTGCTGGCCTACACTTTGCTTGACCTAAGCACACCTCAAGGAACCCTTGTGTTCCTCTTCCTCCTCTGTCTCTCTCTCACCATCCTCCTCTTCTGTGAAACCAGGAGATCGACTCTGTCTGCAGACTGAGTCATTGTCTGACTCAGCCTTGAGACGCTAAACCTTTTGATCTGGTCTCTTGAGCTGGCCCCCACTGAACCCTTGAACCAAGTCACAGGGACTTGGCCCCCATTGAACCTTGAGCTAACTGCTCTTACGGCCACGATGCCGTAACACAAGGCCACACGAGCCACCAAATACAGTTTGTCAGCTGCAATTAATATAATTCAAGGTTTCAAGGTCTTACCCAATAAGGAGGTAATTGCACCCAATCAACATATGTGGACAGAGACAGCTGAGTGTATTGGTGTCAAACAGGGCCCAAAACAACGGACCAGTCTCCCTGACACACAGGGACTGACAGCAAAGCATCGGTGCATCACTAAGGGAAAGTGCCGCCAGTGTTCACAATGATCCATACACCAGGGGTGAATGGTCGGCAACATCTGCTGCCACAAATGTGCACATGTGTGCCCTTGGGGAACCGCCATCTCAAACCCCCCTCCCTTGGAACCCCCCTCAGAAACCCCCTTCCTCAGATGCCACCGCCTCCCTTTCACCAGGTCCCTTCAGACTCGCACCACTGCCTATTCTAGCGGCCTCATCTTCTGCTGATCCTTACAATAGAAAATCTTTATTTGTATTGTAATTTATTTTCCAGATACATCATAAATAAGTGATTGAATAAGTGGTTAAGAAAATACTTTGGTGTCATTTACATGTGTGATTGAAGCCCCGATTATCTTGCTGACCCAATCGCCTTTTATAGTAATTTTTGATCATCTAACCACCACTAAAAGTACACAACTTTCATTGCCAGCACCCTTACATAAGCCGCTTACTAAGTGCCAAGACTGGCCAAATGTTCAATGAAAAAAATATTGGCAAAATACAGGTGGTGGTGAGGTGACTTGTATGGCTCTCTGTCTGTTCTGCTTCGCTTGCATGCTCTGCTGCTCCCTACCCACCTGCCAGTCTTGCCTGTCCCCACTGCTGTTTCCCTACTCGCTTTCACTCTGCACACTGCCATGCCATCACTTCGCTTGAGTGTACCATCGTTGTCTCTTGCTGTGCATCACATCCTGCCCACTCCTGCCTCATTTTTGTGCATCAACATCTACTCTTGCCTATCTTGCATGCATGTGCTTCCATACAAGCAAACCCCGCTGTCCTTGTTCACCTTTCATCTCATGCTCACATGCTGTAAGGTGGATTCCCACTGGCCACGGAATCAAGTGAGTAGAAGGGCATTGGCTGGCACTGACACAATCCATATGAAAGCAACTCCTGCACTCCTCATCCCTCCATTCCACTCCCTCCACCACCATCTCTTGAACCTCTCAAGGACAACGTCACCAGTCTGGCTGACCAGTTGCAAAGTGCAGACATCAAATTTACCATTCAAGCCACCCTCATCTCGATGCCACTAGCCCACCATCTTTCCTTTCATCCAGTGTTATCGCTCTCATCATCCTTCCATACTTTCCCAGTTCACCACCTCATGCCCTTGTCAACCTCAACCTTCTTTCATACCACTCCCAGCCAGCTCTCAACCTCCTTTCATCCCATTGCCCTGCTGGGTTATGATGTCAATGAGCTCAAGATCTGATTCAGTAACTGGGACCTGTGCATGACATGTGAGAGTTGGAGGTTCATCATCATCATCAACTTCTTCAACAGTGGCCTTCCTGGATACCTTGGAAAGGTTCTGAATGTGAGACCTAGTGGCTTTAGACTTCCGTGCCATAGTATAGAGTGTGGGGAGGGCTTCAATCCTCTACTTTTCATCGTCTCTTGGTTGGAAAGGTCACGTGTTTGGTCACATGATGTGGCCAAATTGTGTCAATGCAATTTTATGACCTTGTCCCAAATGCATCGAAATTGATAGATAATGTGTTTAGAAACAAGTTTCCAACTTCAAAATTATCACTCTTATTATTCCTTCAAATGGATAGTATTGCAGAAAGTGTGCTCAGAGACCTTTTCATAGGCATCCTATCTATAGTCTTCAGAACTTAGAATAGCAAAAGGAATAATGTGGCAAGCATCGAAGCCGTTGCAAAAGTGGGGATGTTTTGCTTACATAACCATGTGCTGGCAATGAATGACACCTACCTTACCTAATCATGAATCCTACAACCGATCTTGAGGACAGAGTGATGTGGCGAGGGAGGCATTGGCGAGGCACGCTAAGGGTTGCAAGCCCTTGCATACAGCAGTGATGACTGACATTGAGGGTGGGTGTGAGCCTGTGAGGGGCGTGTTGTGGAGTCTTGAGGAAAGTGTCACCACCGTTGGGTCAGAGTTAGACTCATTGAGTGTTTTGTGATAGAGTAACTGGTAGTCAAGCAGTTGTGAGAGGAATAGAATTGATTGTCTGGTAACTAGACAGGAGATTCAACTTGACCTCCTAGTGAGGCCTTTGTACAGTTTATATACCTGTAAAGGAATCCGGGACTTAGTGGTACATTCAAGAGGTGGAAAGTGGAAACCATGAGAATCATAGGAAAGCTTAGGCCCCTTTTACCAACCGAGAATTCTTGAATCTTGAACTTGAACTTGGATTTTGGGATTTTCCAGGAGTGACAGGAATGACAGGTGTGATATAAGTGACATAATAAACTAATATGAGTCCATTTCAAATATGAGTTATTTTCTGGTGTGATTTGCTGGGTTTACATGTGATATGTAAAATATTTTTTCTAACCCTTCCTTCCACTCCTTCCAAGTGGGGTATTGCAAGCATGTCATTAAGGCAGAATATGTGTCACCAATGTGTGGGTGCACATCTTTGTGCAAATTTTGTATGTGCAGCTCTGGTGAAAATGGGGCTGCAAGCACCCAGATGTTGAGCTCAAGTTGGACTGCTCGACTCCGAGTTTGACGCTGACACATCATGTGTAACCCCAAATATGTGAATATGCAAATGACAACAAAAAAAAATGCATATTAATTTATTATATACATCATATCACTTACATCACTCCTGTCACTCCTGTCACTCCTGGAAAATCCTGAAATCCAAGTTCAAGTTCAAGATTCAAGAATTCTTGGTTGGTAAAAGGGGCCTTAGTAAGTTGTTGAGATGCAGAAGGAAAAGACAAGTAGCTTCTATGCATGACAAATGGATTTGAAAATTTACCATTCTCAAATCATCATCAGGCCCCCTTACAGCAACCAAGATTTCTTGAAACTTGAACTTGGAACTTGAATTTTGGGATTAGCCAGGGGTGACAGGAGTCACAGGCATGATGAAAGTCATTGGAATTTCACATGATGTGACATCCCAAATTCGGGCTATTGGACTTTGTCAGCAGAGCGGTGTTTGAACATCTTTACAATTCAGAAAACAATATAATTATTTATTGCCATTTTTAGTGCACTTGGCATTGCTTGAATTCCACCCAAATCAGCACAGAAAACCCCCTCAAACATGTGAGATGAATATCTCCCTCAAAACAGCTTCAATTCATATAAAACTTATTGTCCCTGAATTGCCTGAGTGAGGGCTAGGCAGCCCCATTGTTTTCATGAGATTTGAGTGAAAATTGGTGGAGCTGTACTCAAGCCACCTCCACATGTGTATTAGATGAATTACAACTCAAAATCATGATCTATATCTATTATTTTTCCTTCATGTTGTACCCATGGGCTGTCTTGAGGCAGTGTTAAGGCTCCAAAGTGCCTTAAATAAGATCAATGGTTGTGTCTATGAACACATCCTACCAATGCAGATATGCTTGAGTCAAGCAAGCAATACTCGTGGAGGGGAAGGAGTGTTAGATCCTTCTGGAGTATGGCAACAAGATGAGAGGGGCTCTGCAGATGGGGTAGGAGTCAACTGTTTGGGATTGGCAAACTAAGTCAGCTTAGGGCTCAACTGTTACAACTGGGGGCCTTATATAGCCCTACAGGGATAAGGTTTGTGCTACTGTAGTACTGGTTGGTGCTATAGAAGCAAAACATGGCTCATAGAAGTGAGGTTGCTTCTATGTAAACAATCTTGGTGCTGGAAGCATTAAGTGCTTCCTAGTAGCAATCTCGGTGTCATAAGTACTTTCCTAATCAAGGAAGCAACGTACGTGGCAGTACAGGAACATCTGGGACAGAAGCAATGCTACTCATTGCTTCTTCAATACATCTTCAGAAAGATACGATCAACGCGTTCCGAACGCGATTTCAATGAACATAAACAATCAAGATCGGATGTATGCATGATGCAAATGGTGCAGTCCATAGTTTAGGTGTTCCAGCATCTTCCAGGACCCCAAACCACTCAGTAACAGGCAGCCCCATAGTGTTTTTGACTCAAGTGTTGTGGTGTGCAACATTGTTTCCAGTGTGATCAGAGTCATGGCCAGCCACTCATCGCCCCATTCGCCTCTCCATTCCAACCATCCTTCTTGTTTTACACAGACAGAGAGGAGTGGGTTGCAAAAAGGGGTCCTATTCATGAACTCTTTTTACTACAGAGTAGCTAGGGTGCTCTTATATATAGGAGAGAGGTACTAGAGATGAAAGGCATGAAAGAGAATCAGGACTGGTTGAGACAGTTGAGGCAGTCATGAAAGGCTTGAGATGCAAACACATCACATGTGTGGGGCATGGCATGTGTGCATGGTCAGTGGCAAGGGCTGGGTGATGCGATTGAGGTCTTGATGTCACATGCAAGGTGGCTTGTGGTGTGCAGTCGGTGGATGGCCTGGAACAAGAGGGGGGTGGCAAAGGATAGGAGGAGGTGTCATGTCATATTGCATTTCCACATATGATTCTCTGGCCAGCCATATGGCTATCTTACACCTCCTGTGGGCTTGAAACTTTGACTGTCCTTGGTCAAGCATCTGAATGCGAGTGTTTTGAGCCTTTCACATCTGAATTGAGGCAGCAGTCATGGCTGCTTGTGCTGCAGAAGATGCAAAGGTGGTGATCAGTGATGGCATTGACAAAGGAGGTGAGGGTGATGGGGAAATGGAGGCAATGGAGATGAGGGCAGTGGTGATGAGATGGTAGCTGTGTGGTGGTGGTATTGTCTTGTGGTGGTGGTGGTGTGGTCATCTCCATTGCAGGCAGTGGCAGCAGGCAGTGGACAAGGAGCAGGGGCATAGGCAGCAAGCATGAGTTCATAGATAGAGACATAGGTAGTGAGGACTTGAGAAGGAGGATATGTGGGGTGGCTTGCGCGGGGGTGGAATTTGTCATCTTGTGACAGTGGTGGTGGGGTCATCTCCACTGCAGGTGTCAGCAGAAGACATGGGAAAGAGTGCACAAATGGATGGGGAGGTGATGTGGGAGGCAGCATGTGGTGTGCTGTTGGCATCAGCAGCTGCTGCTCCTGCAGCAGTGGTGTGGTGGTGGCTTCTGCTCCTGTTGTGGCATGTTGTGGCTAAGTTTGTGGCTGGGGCCTTCTTGGTCTTCTGGGGTAGAGCTGGTGGCATGGGGTGGCGACAGTGCTGTGATGCTGGTGTTGTGCAAAACTGAGACTGATGCAGTGGGCACTGAGATGAAGCCTGAGGGTGAGACCAAGGAGGTGGCAGCAGGCAGAACTAGTGCAATGGCGAAGATGGATGGAGCAGAGGCAACAGTGGAGAGTGTGGCAGCAGGAAGGGAGCTGGCAGACAGTGAGGACAAAGTGGTGGTGGTGATGAAGGCAGCTGGGACTGAGACAACTGTGGCTGAGGGCATGGCAGAGATGGCAGCAGCTGGCAATGCTGGCAATACTGTGGGCTGGGCTGAACTGATGAGTGTGGGTGAGTGTCACGGTAACTAGCCGTGTCAGTTCACAAGTGGAAAACAAGTTGATGATAGTGAGGTGTTCAAGAAATGGGCTGGTTCCCGTGTATAATGAGTAAGGATCCCTGCAGCGGTCGAAGTGTTTTATGCTAAACAGGTTATGGCCAATAGACCCTTCCTAGTACGACTTGGTCTGTTGAGAAGCTAGGGTAAGTTTATAATGGGATAGACTAGGGCTGGTTCCACTAGCTATATGCGTTCAAGTCCGTCGGGGACCTTGAACAACGCAGAGAGAGTAGAGGAAGGTAGGTCTTAAAGGAGGAGAGGTCTTCTCAGGGGAGTGAAGAGAGACTCTTAGGAAAGGAAGGGAAAGGCGAAGAGTAGATGGTAGATGGTGTGTGAAGAGTTGATGAAATGGAGAGGTGGTTGTGGTTTAAGTTTGTGAGAGTGAAGTGGGTTGCAGGAGAATATGTTGGACAAGAGTAGGTTGGATTCTACAAGAGACCAAGCTCAGGGCTTTGGTCACAAAGTACTGAGCTTATATATACAGGAGAAGCGCAGCAATAGCTGCGCTTTGACTGTGCTACTAGTATAGTAGGAGTCATAATAAGTAGGAGTCATAGGAATGAGGCCACGAATGAGTCAGAACCAAGTAACTGTGCTGCACAGTAGGTGCGCAGCATTGCACAGTCGAAACTAAGAAGTGAATATAAATGGAAAGAGAACCAAACAAAGGGAAAGTAACAGCAATCCAGTGTTACCTGGATGTGTATGGATCACATGATAACACAGAAGGGATCACAAGACGTAAGAGATCACAAGACCAGTAAGTAAAGGGACGTACGCAAGCAAGCAGTCCATAGCAAGAGGTAAGAAGTAGATGTAAAAGGAAAATGGTGTAACAGCGAGGCTAAGATGGAGGCAGATGTGAAGTTGGCAGCTGGCATGACTGAGACTACTGTGGCAGTGGACAAGGTGACAGATGAGGCTGAGGGTGATGAGACAACTGAGGGCATGGGAGCTGAATGAGACAAAGGCAGGGGTGGCAGATGAAGCGAGCCAAACTGGGGCGCTGCAGAGTTCGTGGGGCTGGACGGCTGATCCAAGACGGTTGTCTTGACCCAAGAGCAAGAGGAATGTAAGGAGGAGGAAGGGAGAAGAGAAGGAGAGGAGAGGAGAGTAAGATCACTCGCGCGCAGTTGTTTCTGACTGAAGGTAAGGGGAACTCAAGAAGACTGTATTCTTCCTCTTTTTTCTACTACAGAGTAGCTAGGTGTTTTATATACAGGAGAGAAGTACTTAGGATGAAAGGCATGAAAGGGAGATAGGCATGAAAGAGAATCAAGACTGGTCGAGACGGTCGAGGCCATGGTGAAAGGCCTGAGATGCGAACGTGTCGCATGTGCTGAGGCGTGGCATGCGCACGTGGTCGGTGGCGAGGACTGGGCGATGCGATGCGAGGAAGGAGGCAAGGTGTGGGAGGAGGCCGAGTGTCACACATCGCGCGTGGTCCACATGTGGTTCTGAGGCCAGCGATATGGCTCACCTTACACAGATGAAGCTGCAACCGAGACAGGTGGGGTTGAGACCACAGAGACAGGGACAGTGGGAGTGATGGGAGCAGTGGGCAATGCTGAGATGACTGGGGCAGTGGCAGCTGTGGACAAGACTAGGGTGGCAGTGATGGTGAAGGTGGACGATGCTGGGACAGCAAGGGCAGGTGGGGCCAAAGTTATGACAGCTGGTGAGTCAAAGATGGCAGCAGTGAACAAGGTGATGGGAATGGTGGATGAGGTGGGAGCTGCAGGGACAATGGGAGCAGGCGACATGAAGGCAATGACAGGCAATGCAGGGACAATGGCAGGAGCTGGTGTGGGCATGGGGTAGATGTAATCATCTTTGTTTTCATCTTGTCACAAGAACCAAGTTCGCATTCCCACTGAATGTTGCAAGGGTCATTGACCACAGTATTGAATACCTCTTGACATTCATAATATTCTTTGTTGCTCATCCATATGCCAGGGGCCAAGTCATTGTGAGATCATCTTGCGATCATCCAGGTGGAGTCCTAACCAGAACGGCATGTTGTAGTCTTTGTGGGACAGTTGGCCTGCTTGTACAAGAGGAGTGCATAATGCTTCCCGGTTGTGCTCAAAGATGTCTTCCTGGTCATGCATATGAAGACTTGATGAGGAGTCCATAAAGAGTTTGATATCCTGGTCATAATAGTGGTCCAGAATCAGCATGATGGAGGGAGCGGCTGCAATTGCAGGTGTGGAGGCCAAACATGAGTTGGAAGGGGGCTGTGCGACTGATGCGGCTGAGACAGCAGGCATGGTGGGAATGAGGGTGAAGGATGGTTGGAATGGAGAGGCAAGAGGGGCGATGAGTGGCTGGCCATGACTCTGATCACACTGGAAACAACATTGCACACCACAACACTTGTGTCAAAAACACTGTGGGGCTGCCTCAAGACAGCCCATGGGTACAACATGAGGGAAAAATAATAGATATAGACCACAATTTTGAGTTGTAATTCATCTAATACACATGTGGAGGTGGCTTGAGTCCAGCTCCACCAATTCTCACTCAAATCTCATGAAAACAATGGGGCTGCCTAGCCCTCATTCAGGTGATTCAAGGGACAATAAGTTTCATATGAATGAATTGAAGCTGTTTTGAGGGAGAATATTCATCCTGCATGTTTGAGGGGGTTTTCTGCACCAATTTGGGTGGAATTCAAGCTCTGCCAAGTGCGCTGAAAATGGCAATAATGAACCATGTAAAGAACTACCACAACAACCTGTTGAAGACACCACTCCTGGTGTTGACAACCCATTCCCTACACTCAAAAGTGTGGATGATGAGCAGCCTATACAGGCACCAAAGGAAGAGGATTGTGAGCAAATGCCTGTCCCTCCTACACCATCCCCTCCTCCCACTGAAGAGCCTGTACCTCTTTGAAGGTCTCAGTGAATCAGGAAAGTTCCTACCCATCCTGGCAACATCTATGGTGAATGCAGACACCCCACAGAAGTGGAAAAGACATTTGGTGCACATGCACATGGAGAACAATGACAGAAAACCAACCCAGTAGCTCCAGCATGGATAGTATGTCAGGATCAGCCACACCAGGCCCTTACCCTCCTGTCATCCTTGATGATCAACCACCACAGGCCTCTGAGGATGAGGTAGAAGACATTCTTGGTCTAGCAAGGGAAGGAGGAGTCAAATTCCTCAACTATCTGCTCGCCCAAGCAGTTTCACTAAATTCAGAAACACCCAATACTGCAAAGATTTGTGAATGGACCTTTAGGGACATTCTATGAATGCCAAGTGAACTCCAAATGGAGTGGAAAGATGCTTGTTGCAAGGAGTTGGAATCCCTCCGCAGACACAAAGTCTTCGAACTAGTCGATCCCCCCAAGGATCACAAAATAATTAAAAATAGATGGGTATTTGACCTTAAGTCTGATGGTTGTAAAAAAGCCAGACTAGTCACCAAAGGCTTCTCCCAAGTAGAAGGCATTGACTATGACACAATATTCTCACCTGTGGTACAGTTTGAGACAGTCTGCCTGATGATTGTGCTCACAGTGCTCAAAAACTGGCACATTAGTGGACTAGATGTCAAGACTGCCTTTCTCTATGGCAAGCTCAATGAAGAGCTCTATATGGAGCAGCCTGAAACCTTCAAAATAAAAGGCCAAGAGTGAAAGGTCATGCACTTAAAACACACAATATATGGACTTAAACAAGTGGCACTTGCATGGTGGAAAGCCTTTGACAAGTCTATGGCCTTGCTTGGTCTCATTTGCCTTATGTCTGACTCTGGGCTCTTTGTTAGTAAAGACAAGAGTCTAATAGCCATCATCTATGTCGATGTTGTGCTCTTCTTTGGAGCAGATAAAAAACAGATCAATAAAACAAAGGAGTGCTTTTTGAAGCTCTGGAAATGTTGAGATCTGGGCAATGCCCAAGAATTTCTATGCATGTGCATTCAATGCAAGTACAGCCAGATACATCTGGACCAGACTGAATATCTAAAGAAAGTGCTGCAGCATTCTGACTTGCTTAACACACATCCTGCTCCTACTCCATTACCAGAGGGCTATCACCCCTCTCCCAACACTTCCACTGCTGACCCAGCCTTGTGGTCAAAATTCCAGCAAGTTGTAGGATCACTCTTATACATAATGCTTGGAACATGTCCAGACATAGCCTTTGTGGTCACTAAGTTGTTGCAACATGCTGCCAATCCCTCAGAGGATCATTTACATTGTGCATTCTACATTTGCCAATACCTCTTGGGAACTGCCAATTATGCCTTGGTCTATGATGGACCATCTAATGGCAGTCTAATGGCATATGCTGACTCTGACTGGGCTTCTGATCCGACCAATTGGAAGTCCACAACAGGCTATATGGTGAACCTGGCAGGAGCAATATTTTTGTGGAACTCACAAGTGCAGAAAACAGTTGTGCTCTCCTCCACTGAAGCTGAGTACATGTCACTCTCTAACACAAGCAGACAATTAGTTTGGATTAAATCCTTACTAACTGAGCTTGGCATCAACCTTGCTCCTATCCCATTGTTTGGTGATAATCAAGGCTCAATATTCTTAGCCTCCAACCCTGTACAAATGAAGCACATCAAGCACATTGATTTGCACTATCACTTCATTCATTAAGTCATACAAAATAAACAGGTTGTTAAGATCCGTCAGATCTTAGTACCAACTCTTTAGTGAAAGAGTTGCTTGATATAGTTCAAGCACTAGACTTCGAACCCTTTGATATTATCTCAGGAAGATTGGATGTAGAAAAGAGAGGGGCCTCTTTCAGTTAGAGTCTGCACTACAATTTTGTTTAGATTGATAGACAAGATGATTATCTTGTTAAAAGTGTAAGTCGAGCATAAGGCTTGACTTCTTGATACCACAGACTATTTATACGATATCTCAATAACTGCTGATCCGATTCGTACGAAACTCGGGGTGCACATAGCTGAGAACCAGCAGTATCCAAATACAAGAAGCGCAATTCAAGAAGTTTAGAAATGACTCATGCGTGAGTCATTCTTTCCTAGTATCTGTCATGAATCAATAAGCAGTGAGTAAGCTCTTACTGATCAGGATCAGTAAGCAATCACTAAGCCAGACAGGATCAATAAGCAATCAGTAAGCGATCACTAAGCCAGATCAATAAGCAGACATATGAGTAATCACAGATGAGTCAGTGAAACAGGTGACAGTCGGAGAACAAGAGAATCCTAACACAGGTGGAGCTATTCAGGGAGCAGTCAGGACTAATGTTCTACCCCTGAATGTGGGAAAATGCTCATGGCATCTACTGATGCACTTAGCAAGGGGGAGTGTTGAACCGGAACCCAAACAGATCAAAGAAGGCGAAGACCTTCATCAAGGTTCTAGATCCACTCATAGATATTACATGTTAGACAGAACTATAGTAGATATGCATATGGGACTAGGGTTATGCATACTATGCTATCTATCACAAGATGCAGCCCTATGCTTCATCTAGAACATCTCCACATCACACATCAGTGAATGCATGATATAGTGGACACCTGTACTCACCTCTTTTGGACTTAGGAACAGCCCTGGGTCATAGAGGTATAAATACCATACATGTAGATGAGTATACATATTGCTCTACACCCCAATATCACTTGAGCATTTGGCACAACCTCTAAGGTGGGTTGCTTCACCTGTTAGCTGTGCTCTGTGCTGTGCAACTGTCAAGACTCACTGTTGAACTATCCAGTTCAAGAGCGAGGGGTTAACTCAAAGATGAGTTGATAGACATCCAAGATGGTGTGGGCAAGGAGTAGAGTCCAAAGCAGTAACAAATACCAAAGTGGTATGGTTACTGGTAGAGTCGAGCAGGTACGCAGGGAAGAGGCCAGAATGGTCACAAGGGGACGGTCCTTAAAGGAGTATCCCAGGAGTAGAGAGTGCCATAAACAAATGGACAGTCTGAGGACTGTCTGCTACTTTATTGAGTGCTTATATACTACAAGAGAACTGCTAAATAGGGAACAAGTCATAACCTTGTTATCAAGCACAATAGAGTGATGAGTAAGAAGTTGGAGTGCACTTACTGAGCATGCTCAGTCATGCTCAGTAAACTTCTGAGTAAGAAGGCTTCTCTTGATGAGTAAGAGCCTTCACTGTCCATGTGTTCCCTGCTTTATTACACGTGTGAGCACCTGAGTCATTTTCTGTTAGTTAGTTTAGGGCTGGTCATTTGAGGACTTGTAGTTTGGTTTAGGGAATAGTGTTATCTTATAAGGCCCTTATATAGTTCTATTAGGGTCCTTAGAGTCGACCCTAATACTTCTATTAAGGTCCTTAGTATTGCCTTATAGCTTGTTCTATAGTTATTAGAGTTAGTCTAATAACGTGTTGTAGGGTCTTTGATACTAGGTTAGTGCCTATTGTAGAGCACCTAGAGTTGTCCTAAAGGGTCTTTAGGAAGGCCCTAATACTGTCCTTTATTGCTAGAAGGGTTGCCATTAAGTGGGGCTTGCTGTATGTTGATTGTGCTGAGAATCGCTCGTGCGACAATGTGCGTGCAATATTGTGGACACCTCTACTCACCCCTTTTGCTCATGTGAACAGGGTGACACCATAGAGGCTGGGTTTCCTCTCATAAGGAAGGGTCCTTCAAGGGCCCTCTCCGGAGAATGGTTCATGACAGCAACAGTGTCTAGTTGTGCCACAGTGCCTTTGTGACAATGATATCTTGTACTGCATGAAGAGTAGCCCATGAAGTAGTAAGGGACAGATGTTAGGGATGAGATGGGAAAGGTGTAGTTGTTTTCTAAGAAGAGTTTGTTCAGCCTTGTGGTCCAGTCTTGGTCTCAATTTGCAACACCAGGGATGGGACAAATACATTGTTGCCCTCCAAGCAGACATTGCTCAGAAGGAGGCCAAACTTCATATGGCACAGGAATTGCAGAACTGTGCCCACTTATTGACTCAAGGCCACCTGACTTGCCGACCAAGTCTTTCACATTCACATGTTGTGGGATGGCACCCCCTATTCATGCCATGTCTCCTTGGCCAGATGGTGCAACCTTGGTCCAGGATGTCCCAATCTTAATGAGGGTGATGACACCAGAAGCCCCATTTGAGGGCCATGAGGCACAGGAAGTCACAACAGTTGTACTGGGTGACCCTTTGACATCTGAGCTGCAGTGCAGCATGGTAGGAGGGGAGGCATGAGGCTCATTTGATACTGTATATAACAACTTGCTCTAAGCCTAAGAGAGGGCAAGTCAAATCTTTTGTCATACTCCCCATGACAATATACTGTGCTAATATGACCAACTCTTCAGTCATGCATCACAAGCCCCCTCTGAAGAGAAGAAATATGGCTGAGGTCACAGGTCACAACCAGTTATGAAGACTGTGACAAAAATTGTTAAAAAAATTCCTGAATGGGAATATTCATTTATTTATTATAAAAAAGTGCCTAAATTCTATCTACTTGTTGTCTGTGTTGCTCCCATCATTCACAACCAAAATTTGGAGGAATAGAGGATGTTTGGAGGAATAGAGGATGTTTGCACACTTCTTATGCTTACCATGTCCTTCTACAGCTTGGCTAGCCTGAGTCGTATCAACTACCTCACCTTGAACAGACTCCACTGAAGCACACTCTGCATCTGCAGTTAAAACAAGGCTGCCTTCTTCTCCCAGTATGTACAGCTTGTCATCATCATCACAATCCATAGAGTTGGAGCATTCAAGTTGTGTATGCACAGAAATGATGTCTGTCATGGGAACTTTGCTGTCATCACCATGAATATCAATAGCACTCTCTTCAAGGTCCTCCATTTGTTTGAGGGAAGTAAGTGTAGGAGGTGCATGGTGGGGCACACCACCTCAGGAATGTGGCTGTGTGATCTCCACCCAAAACCTTGGGTCCACTGTAAAGCATGCCAGGTCAGGGCACGGGGAGTTCGTGGGGCTTGATCTAAGGGTGGGTACAGACAGGGAGGAGCTGAGAGCAAGCAGGGATCGTGCCCAGAACATGACATGCATGTGAGAGAGAGTGTGTGTGTGTGTGTTCTTGAAAGAGAAGCAGGAGATTTTGAGGGAGTCAAGGTGTTCTTTGGCACATGAGAGGGTTAATGCAGATGCAGAAGCTCTTGATTTGATTCCCTAAGCTACTGTACAAGATGGTAGCTACTTAAATATAAAAGTGCTACTCCAGAGTCCTGATCTTCCTACTGCAAATCCATGAGCATGAGGTGATGACGTTGGGGGCAAGACGCTATGGGTAGCAAGCCCTTGCATAGTGCGTTGATGACAATGTATGTGTGTCATTTGTGTCTGTGTGTGGACATGTGGCAGGTGAGGATGATGCTTGAGGGACAAGTGGGCTGGAGCCAAGGCAAGTGACATCAATGACAATTGACTTGAGCCATTGTCATAGTCTGCTGACATGGGGTGAGGACTGTGGCAGGGATGTCATCAAGAGGCAAGTGCATGAGAGAGAAAGAAAGGAAGAGGAAATGAAGGGTGAAGGGAGGGTCAATGTGTGGCACAGAGGGAGATGGTACAAGTCATGTGAGTTTCCTGGCCAGTGGGCTCACACACCTTACAACTGTAACAAGCTCATGAAGTGTTTTTGATGCCTCACAACTGGGATCTGGGAGGAGGGCTTGATGGACATCTATTGGGATAAAGCTGTTCAGTGTAGTCATGGTTGTAGCTGCACGGTCCTCAAAGCACACAACAATTTTTTCAACAAGGTTTTAATGTTCAAATCCCAACTTGCACTCAAGTTGTGTGTCAGACCGCCCTGACATTAGCGCATGTCACATGTTGCCCCTCGGCCCAATCAGGGCTTTGAAGAGATGTGAGATTTGTCACACGGTCTTCCCAACTTTGAAGAGTCAGTTGGTCATCGAAATCTGTCACATGTCACAAGCTATGAAGAGTTGGTCATATTAGTACAGTAGTTTGCATTTTTTCAACTCTTTCTCTCTCCCTCTCTCTCTCTCTCGTGCTCTAAGACATGTCGGACATGTGCTTATCTAAGGCTCTCATGCTCGAACTCTGAGTACTGTACGTGGCGGTGACAACAGCAGCAGCAGCCGCTGGCCCGGCGCGGTACGGCGCCCGCGGGCGGTGGACACCGCGTGCTCTCGGTCGATTAGCGCACGGGGCGCGTCAAGGTCGACTCGTATTCGAGTTTTTTGACGTCGGGCGCGACGCTGCTGCTGCCCGGGCACGGCTCGGAGAGCGAAGAAGAGGCAGCGACCGTGTTCGATGCGCCGTCGTCGCGCGTGCCGCCGCCCCCGAGGGAAGTTGAGTATGTGCGTGTGCGGCGCGGGCCTGCGACACGCTGGGTGGAATTGAGGGGCCGCGCCGGTGGAGGGACTGAGAAGTACGTGATGCCTCCGTCGCTGGAATACGCAAGGGGAGAGCGGAAGGGACAGACGAGCGCCCTCTCCCCGGCATCTGCATAGATTGTTCTGTTGGTCTCCTCTCGTCATTCGTCAGACACTTCCCTTGTTATTTACTGCCTTGAACCTTGAATCTTTAGAAAAGAAAAGAAAAATCTCTTCCACGCGTGCTGTCGGCTCGTTCCTCATCTGAGCCATCTCACTCTCTTGTTCTCGCACGTTATTACCCTTCCCTCTCTCGTCGCTGTGGTCACCTACCCCTCGGGCGATGTCTGGTATATCATTCCACACGCAATGATGCATATCGACATACAACACAATGCAGCATGTTGTCTATTCATCGTTCATTTTGTATACATCAAGATGGTGAGGTTAAGACACTGGCATTATATTAAGACTGCGAATGATTTATCCCAGCCCTTCGTCCATCATCTTCAAATGTCGGTTGCCGTCGCTCTCTAAGAGCCTGGGCTCAAACATCTACGGAAGCGGGTGACTCTCTCCTTGCTTCCCTAGGAGGTGCCGCGCCCATTGACATTCCCACCACCGCCACCTCCAGAATGCCGACGATCCCCATTCGCAGAGGGTCTCCAGGGAGGCGTCCAGGAACTCCGACCTGGATCCCGATGAACCCCTATCCCCAATGATACGCCCATTCCCAGAGGTACTCATGGGATTCCGACTCGCGAGGTCGTACGACCAAGGCCACACACCGGCATGACGAGTATCAACCAGCCGACCTTCGCCGGGGAGGGGATTCCCATCATTGGAAATCTCACCTCGGTCCCCATTACTATTATTCCTCTCAGTAGAGGGGCCTACAAGCCAGGGGGGGAACATGAGGCGGCTCGTTGACACGATGGCCATTGCTGCCAGTCTGAGAAGTACTGTGACTGACCTTGACCCTGTGGCTGATCTTGAACATGTGACTGACCTTGACTGCGTTGTGACTGAGCTGATCTTAGGAATTCGTCATTCGTTCTGCAACAAAAAGTAAACTAATGGATGTAATAGAACTTGAGGAAGTGGACGCACCTAGGCCAGATTGAAGGAAGCGAGAAGGACGGGGCGACGCCCATGGCGAGGATAAAGGCGACGACAGCGGACGTGCGCATTGTAATTATCGTTGATTGAAAATGAAAGTCGGAAAGCGGTGGATAAAATGCTGTTGGTAACCAGTACCAAGAGTGAAACAAGGAGGAGCGCTGCTGGAGGGCATTGGGAGTCCAGACATTGGCTCTTATACTCCCTGGTGAGCCCGCTTCTGTACGTGGCGTGAATCTTGAATCTCTGAAGAGGGGATCCGCTTAATCACATCAGTACTTTCCACAGATCGATATTTCCAGGCTTGCAGGCTTGAGAGCCCTGAGCGCAACATGACGGGGACCACTTCCGAGAGGCTTGAGCACGCTCTACTCAACTCAGTGGCCAGGTTGGCTCCGTTCTTCCTCTTCGTCTCTCCTGTCCTTCCTACTGCTCCTTCCCCCATGGTCCCGGTCCCAAGCTACCTCTGTGCCCAACGTGCCGGTTCTCTCCCGTTTTTCCCATGCGACACGGTTTGCGTGTGTATTTTTTCGTGTTCACTTTCATTTTTGCAGCTTCTTCAATGTTTCTCATCCTCTCACCCTCTTCTTCCCATCACCCTCGAGCGGCTCAGTGCGTGGCCATCACAATGTCCATGCCCCCCACGGCGGCGGTGCATCAGGAAAAATCTGCTAGCGAGTGCTAGCAAGTGATGATGTGGAACTAGTAACGTGATTATCATTCACTTTTTCTCTCGCTAGCGCTCGCGAGCATGTGAGGTTTTTCCTGAAGACCCTCAATTCTCGCCCCTCGCCTAGTGAAACCTGTCCAGAGACACGCAAGTGAGTTCGCAAGACTGATGGACCCAAGGATAGAATAGATGGGACCAGAGAGGAGTGAGGAACCCAGCGGGCACGCAGGAGACGACGGTTTCGTTCAGTCAGATCCGCTCGGGCATATACAAAGAAGGGAACAAGAGGGGCACTCCCTGTATTCGAAATATAGTTTCATATGCAATAGAGGAGCTAAGGGACAGGAAAGACAGGCATATGAAGGAAATCCAAGTCAGTGGAAGGGGTCAGTCCGGACGGCACGAGGCGTCGAGACGTCGTCTCTGGTAGGCCATCAGGGAAAAACCTCACAAGCTACCGAAATGATAGCAGGTGCTAGCGAGTGCTAGCGAGAGGTTAGCCGGAGATAAGTACGTTGTTAGCTCCACATTATCACTCGCTAGCACTGGCTAGCACATCGGGGTTTTCCTGATGAGCTGTGCTAGCACCTAGCGATCGGTGATGGCGAGCTCTTGAGAATGTGGTCGAGGGACGTGAGTGAAGTGAGGCGAGGGCAAACTGGAGGTGACCGGACGGACGATGATGTACCAGTGTAAGCGAATTTCGCGGCCAGACACGATCCGCAATACATGAAATTGTGATTGTCCCCAGTCAAACTGTCTAGGGTGGAGTTTTCAGCCGTATGCGCGTGTGGTGTCGTCGTATCTGCAGCTGTCCCGAGGTCCTCCGTCGTGCAAGAGCTTGCGACTGACAAACCGAGCAGGCTGAAACTGCTAGCAACAAAAAGGGGGATGACGGAGAGCTCGAGGTTATTGTATGCTGGTGCGTGTGGCAAGGAGGCGGGACTGGGTGGCATGAGCATTGACGAGCCAGTAGTGGAGAGAGGCAGGGCGTGCACATGTGCGTGTTCCACACTGTCATCGTGCGTCGTGGTGGTGCAACTAGCTTGCTGCTCCTGTCGCTGCAGTCGCGGGCGCGTTGTCAGCTTTGTCGCATTTGATTTGAGACGTGAGCACTGCGGAAGGCAGCGTAGGATTGTCGACGGAGATGGAGGGTGTGGCCAGAGGCAGGGCCAGCTTGTGGGTTGCTCGTGCCAGCGCCTTGCGACAGCCATGAAGGGGCCTCCTCCACTGCAGGTGGCGATGGCATGTGTGAGCGCGCGAGTGGAAGGGGAAACGATGTGAAAGGCCGCGTGCGGCGTGCTGGTATCGGCGGCGTCTCCTGGGTCGGCGGTGTGGTGATCATGACAGTCTGCTCCTTCTGTGGCGGCGCCTGACTGGGCTCCGGTCTGGACCTCCTTGGTCTTTTTGGGTGATGTTGGTAGCAAAGGACGACAATGGTGCTGCGATGCTGGTGTCGCGCGAAATTAGAACCACGGCGGTGATGGCGGCTGGCTCCGAGACAGTGGCTGAGGGTGAGACCAAGACGGAGACAGGGAACGGAGCTGGGGCGACTGCAGTGAGGAGGCTGAACCCGAGGTGACTGGAGGTGGAGCACAGGAGGTGGCAGACGGAGCAGGTATGACGATTGAGGCAGGCGCTGACGACGTGGGGGTGACTATGGAATGGGGGCTGAGATGGTGACTGAGCAACAAGGTGGCGGCGACGGTCGGCAAGACTGTGACTGGAGCGGGGGGGGAGACGGGAGCGGAGAAAACCAGAAACTGAGGCGGGGAAAACTGCGTCTCACACACGTGATCTCAGGGTTTTCGGGCTGGTATTACTTTTGTTTATCTCTACCGGCCCAGTCCCATCCCTCCCCATCCTTGAACACAGGCTCGCCTGCTACCACCTCGGCTGTCACAGGGGGGAATTCGGGTGAGGAACAGGGCCGAAGCCCATCGAGGCTGAGGAGCGCACGGAGCACGCCCTGGTGACGCGCAAGCAGATCGCGGAGGTTGAGCTCAATCACCTGGTGTGCAGCCGCAATCCACGCCCAGTCGAAGCGCAGCTGGTCACCAGGAATCTCGGCGCCGGACATCCGCCTCCCACCGTACGAGGTGGTTGCAGCGACTGCTGAGGGTGGAGAAGAGGTAGATGCGTTGCCGCCTCGAAGATGAGCCATCGACGTCCCCATCGTCTCCCTCGCCATGATAGTTGTTCTCACCGTCGTCATCCAAAAACAGCAAAGAGTCATCGTCGTCGAAGTCGTCTGGTGATGCTCCTGATAGCGGCGGTGGCGGTGATGGATCCAAACCTGGACGGTAGTTGGTTCATGGCGGTGGGGGTGTGTTTTTGAGATGAGTCTCGTTCGTGTGTGAGTGACAGAGGTGAGTGCGTCATACAGTCCATGCAAAGCAGCATGACGACAGCGAGGACCGGAGACGTCGAAAGGTGGTCGACGAGGGGCGAGAAGATAGTCGACAGCAGTGAAAAGAAAGTAGCGTGCCGGATCGATATGCTAGAGTTCGTGAGACTGGATAAGGGCAGAGAGGACAGTGAGCAAGCAAATGAACTTGAGGCAGGCTAGGAGAAGGCGGCTAGGAACTACTTTCACTCAAGAGAAGTAGCTAAGGAGATTAAAATACAGGAGGAAAAGTAAAGGAGAAAGGAGAGGGCATAAAAGATATTCGAGAGTGAGCGAGACTGAAACACCAAGACAAGGAATGAAAGATAAAGAGGAATCGAGCTCGCACCCATGACATCACAGCATACTACCTAATCATGAATCCTACAACCGATCTTGAGGACAGAGCGACGTGGCGAGGGAGGCATTGGCGAGGCGCGCTAACACGACGGGCAGGAAGGGATAAGGATAAGTTGACTCTGCTTATAGTCAACTTAGTGGACAATAAAAGAGTAGGCTCTGTTTCTGCCCAAAATTATATTACATAAGTAATGACTTTAGTTGAGCACAAAAAATGTGACAAAAAAGGTTAAATAAGGACAGTCAACTCATTCTGGCACAACATTTACCCTAGTCTGGCTAAAAGTTGTGCTGGAATGAGTAGACTGTCCTTATTTAACTTTTTTTGTCACATTTTTTGTGACTAAAGTCATTACTTGTGTAATATAATTTGTTGCCACAACAGAGCCTACTCAGCACTTGAAATATTTTACTTTTATTGTCCACTGAGTTGACTATAAGCAGACTCGACTTATCCCTTCCTGCCCGTCATGTAAGGGTTGCAAGCCCTCACATACGGCAGTGATGACTGATGTTGAGGTGGGTGTGAGCCTGTGAGGGGCATGTTGTGGAGTCTTGAGGAAAGTGTCACCGCTGTCAGGTCAGAGTTAGACTCATTGAGTGTTTCATGATAGAGGTAACTGGTAGTCAAGCAGTTGTGAGAGGAATAGAATCAATTGTCTGGTAACTAGACAGGAGATTCAACTTGACCTCCTATTGAGGCCTTTGTACAGTTTATATACCTGTTAAGGAATCTGGGACTTAGTGGTACATTCAAGAGGTGGAAACCATGAGAATCATAGGGAAGCTTAGAAAGTTGTTGAGATGCAGAAGGAAAAGACAAGTAGCTTCTATGCATGACAAATGGATTTGAAAATTTACCATTCTCAAATCATCATCAGGCCCCCTTACAGCAACCAAGATTTCTTGAAACTTGAACTTGGAACTTGAATTTCAGGATTAGCTGGGGGTGACAGGAGTCACAGGCATGATGAAAGTCATTGGAATTTTGCATGATGTGACATCCCAAATCCGGGCTATCAGACTTTGTCAGCAGAGCAGTGTTTGAACATCTTTACAATTTAGAAAACTGATATAATTATTTATTGCCATTTTTAGCACACTTGGCAGAGCTTGAATTCCACCCAAATCAGCACAGAAAACCCCCTCAAATGTGCGGGATGAATATCTCCCTCAAAACAGCTTCAATTCATATAAACTTGTTGTCCCTGAATTGCCTGAATGAGGGCTAGGCAGCCCCATTGTTTTCATGAGATTTGAGTGAGAATTGGTGGAGCTGGACTCAAGCCACCTCCACATGTGTATTACAACTCAAAATCATGGTCTATATCTATTATTTTTCCTTCATGTTGTACCCATGGGCTGTCTTGAGGCAGCCCCATAGTGTTTTTGACTCAAGTGTTGTGGTGTGCAACATTGTTTCCTGTCACGGTAACTAGCCATGTCAGTTCACAAGCGGACAACAAGTTGGTAATAGAGAGGTGTTCAAGAAATGGGCTGGTTCCCGTGTATAATGAGTAAGGATCCCTGCAGTGGTCAAAGTGTTTTATGCTAAACAGGTTATGGCCAATAGACCCTTCCTAGTACAACTCAGTCCGTTGAGAAGCTAGGGTAAGTTTGTAATGGGATAGACTAGGGCTGGTTCCACTAGCTATATGCATTCAAGTCCATTGGGGACCTTGAACAATGCAGAGAGAGTAGAGGAAGGTAGGTCTTAAAGGAGGAGAGGTCTTCTCAGGGGAGTGAAGAGAGACTCTTAGGGAAGGAAGGGAAAGGCGACGAGTAGATGGTGGATGGTGTGTTGAGAGTTGATGAAATGGAGAGGTGGTTGTGGTTTGAGTTTGTGAGAGTGAAGTGGGTTGCAGGAGAATATGTTGGACAAGAGTAGGTTGGATTCTACAAGAGACCAAGCTTAGGGCTTTGGTCACAAAGTACTGAGCTTATATATACAGGAGAAGCGCAGCAATAGCTGCACTTTGACTGTGCTACTAGTATAGTAGGAGTCATAACAAGTATGAGTGATAGGAAGGGCCACGAATGAGTCAGAACCAAGTAGCTGTGCTGCACAGTAGGTGCGCAGCATTTGCACAGTCGAAACTAAGAAGTGAATATAAATGGAAAGAGAACCAAACAAAGGGAAAGTAACAGCAATCCAGTGTTACCTGGATGTGTATGGATCACATGATAACACAGAAGGGATCACAAGACATAAGAGATCATGAGACTAGTAAGTAAAGGGACGTACGAAAGCAAGCAGTCCATAGCAAAAAGGTAAGAGG